>JAWQFJ010021448.1:0-7500 GCA_034096865.1 Theodoxus fluviatilis
AAAACAGCTGTATAGTCGGAGCATTCCATTCATGTGTACTTGCCCTGCCGTGAAAACAGCTCACCTCAAGTGGACGATTGATGACCGTAAGCTAGAGGTTGTCACCCAGTACAAATATTTCGGAGTTATCCTGTCCACCAGGTTGTGTACAAATACAATACTGTCTGATCTTGCCTCCAGAGCAAAACCAGCGTCAATCCAGATCCAGAGATCCTTGAGAAAGCTCAATGTCGTTACACCAGATGTGTTGTGTAAGATTTTTGACGCACAGGTCCAGCCTATTCTACTCTATGGATCAGAAATTTGGGGCATCTATGATTGTGGACGTATCGAAACTATTCATATGTTTATACTAAAGTGGTTCCTTAATGTTGTCTCGAGAACGCCGAACGTGATGATCTACGGTGACACTGGTCGATGCCCATTAGACTTCAATGCTCAGATACGCTCCATAAAATATTGGCTTAAACTCTTGAGAATGGACCATGATAGATATCCTCACCAAATGTACATGTCAATGCTAAAAACGGTGGATGATAGATTTAGTTGGGGTACAGGAATAAAAATGTTATTGTTGAAGTATACACAATTTTTTGCACGGGGCCACAGATCACGGTTGTTGGATGCCATTAGCAGATGGTTTCTCATGTTGTCTGCTCCTAACTTCCGGTCAGTGCGCTGACCGCGCTCAGCTTCTGGAGGGGGGTCTGGCAATTGCCAGCCCCAGTGCGTGAACGCACGCGCAGGAATCAGGTCATTCCTGAATTGTCCCAGGGAGAACTGGCATCAACTCAAAATTTTTCTTGAGGGAAGAGGAACGGAGAACGAGACGATCTGCCTACGAGATATAACGGCGAGTACTTATGATCTTTTCGATCGAATTTTTATCGGTTCCTCAGTTTTTCTCTACGTGCAGTTGTGTGTTGATGCCGTGAGAGTGCATTCGTTACTCGGATATTCACATGTGCGGAGATTGAAAGACTTTCTCGATTATCATGGAAAAGTGAGAGTGCATTCGTTACTCGGATATTCACATGTGCGGAGATGTAAGACTTTCTCGATAAGAGTGGTCTGATTGAGTGGCGGACATTGTATACATGTATGATTGTGCGTCGATGAAAACCCCACGTGGGATTCTCACGGTCCGAGACCATGTGAATTCACACATGCCACGAAATATTTTCAGACGGTCCGCCGTTTCACTGAAACTACAACAAACTGAAATGATGTGAACTTTTTTCCTTGAAGTGGGGCCTAATGCCCTGCGTGGCTTAATGCCATGCTTTTCCCTACTACTTCACAGCTAACAGTAAAGCTGTTCACAAACATCCTGCCTGTGATAGCACAGACCAGCCTTTTCTCTTTCTGTTGCCTTGTTTATTTCTACTGTAAGTGAAATGTGCAAATTGTCACCCATCGATCTCGAAGTAGCGGATGTAATAGTCCACTGTTATCAGGAAGGATCTGTCTTGCCAATTGAAGATATCGGTGCCAAGCTTCGTGCCACGGTCGAGTTGGGACTTCGTGGGATAGGAGTGGTTCCTTTGGGTTTGCTGGGCTCATACTGGCACAGATGGTACAGGCTGCGATGGTGTTGTGGATCTGTTTTTTCATCCCTGGCCAGAACATGATTTCTCCTGCTCGTTGCTTTATTTTCTCAATTCCAAAGTGGCTGGAGTGAATCTTCGTTATTATTTCTGGACGCATGGCAAGTGGTAAAGTATCTTCTCTCCTTTGAAGATGATTCCATCGGTAAAGTATCTTCTCTCCTTTGAAGATGTTTCCATCGATGGAGGAAAGTTCATCTCTGAAGTTCCAGAACTCACTGATGGTTGATTTGCAGTCTGTACGAAGTTCAGGCCATCCATTCTGTATGGTTGACTTCAAATCTTGCAGTTGAGGGTCTTCTGCAGTGGCTTTCTGAATTTGCTTCATTTTCACATCGGTGACGGGCTGATTCTCGACGACAGTGTGGACGTATGCGTCGATGTCTTCAGCAATTTTCACTGTCTTCTGGTTCTGTTGCAGGTATGGGCGCAAGCCCCGGTGGTGGACTTCTTCGTGAACTCCAATGCTTGGGCGTAATGCCTTGGGGGAACCCTGTGGGATCCCAGTGGGCCCAGAGCCCTGGTTCTGTTGCAGGTTTGGGCGCAAGCCCTGGTGGTGGATTTCCTCGTGAAATCCAATGCTTGGGCGTAATGCCTTGGGGGAACCCTGTGGGATCCCAGTGGGCCCAGAGCCCTGGTTCTGTTGCAGGTTTGGGCGCAAGCCCTGGTGGTGGATTTCCTCGTGAAATCCAATGCTTGGGCGTAATGCCTTGGGGGAACCCTGTGGGATCCCAGTGGGCCCAGAGCCCTGGTTCTGTTGCAGGTTTGGGCGCAAGCCCTGGTGGTGGATTTCCTCGTGAAATCCAATGCTTGGGCGTAATGCCTTGGGGGAACCCTGTGGGATCCCAGTGGGCCCAGAGCCCTGGTTCTGTTGCAGGTTTGGGCGCAAGCCCTGGTGGTGGATTTCCTCGTGAAATCCAATGCTTGGGCGTAATGCCTTGGGGGAACCCTGTGGGATCCCAGTGGGCCCAGAGCCCTGGTTCTGTTGCAGGTTTGGGCGCAAGCCCTGGTGGTGGATTTCCTCGTGAAATCCAATGCTTGGGCGTAATGCCTTGGGGGAACCCTGTGGGATCCCAGTGGGCCCAGAGCCCTGGTTCTGTTGCAGGTATGGGCGCAAGCCCTGGTGGTGGACTCCCTCGTGAACTCCAATGCTTGGGCGTAATGCCTTGGGGGAACCCTGCGGGATCCCAGTGGGCCCAGAGCCCTGGTTCTGTTGCAGGTTTGGGCGCAAGCCCTGGTGATGGACTCCCTCGTGAAATTCCCATGCTTGGGCGTAATGCCTTGGGGGGAATCCTGTGGGATCCCAGTGGGCCCAGAGCCCTGGTTTTGTTGCAGGTCCTGTGGGATCCCAGTGGGCCCAGAGCCCTGGTTTTGTTGCAGGTATGGGCGCAAGCCCGGGTGGTGGACTTCCTCATGAACTCCAACGGATGGGCGTCATGCCTGGTGGAATTCCTGCAGGATCACAGTGGGCCCATGCCTTGTTGGAATCCTTCGGGACCCCATCGGGCGGAGCCCTGTGATGATATTCTTGTGAACTCCAATTGTTAGGAATAGTGGCGAGTTTCATGTTGGTGGCACAAGATTTTGTTGCATTTTGCAGAATGCCTCCCCAACGACGGGGCACACGCAGGCGCAGGATTCCCAGCAGGTCGCAGGACAAGATGGAGTCACTCCCTTCCACTGCTCTGCTTGACCACGCACAGGCAATCTCCGACCACCGCCACTCCAGCGTGGCGCCCCCACGGTCTTTCGGCCGGATCACCTGGGAAGCGGCTATCCTGCAACAGCTGAAGGAGAACAGCGCAACATTGATGGGCCTCTCCGCACGATTGGCGACCCTGGAGCACGAATGGATGCAACTGCTGCCATACAACCCTCCAGCGTGGCCCCCACGGACAGCAGCACCATCGTCTCCCCCACTGCCAGCACCAGCGTGGCACCCACTGCGCGTCCTTTGAGGGCTACAGCGTGGTGCCGTATCTACGGCCGCTAGAGACCTTGCACAATGACCTGACCCTCAAAGACATGGAGTGTAGGACAGCAACTTATGGCGGGGGCGTTGAGCAAGGTGACAAGAGTGGCATACCTAAGAACTTGAGCAGCAGTTAAGAACTTTGATCAGCAGCACAGACTCCCGAAGGCCTTGCCAGTAGATGCGCATGTCCTTTTGACTTACAAAAGCGAGTCTGTGTGTCCGTTAAAAAGGTCAGAATTTTAAATGTTGTCTAAAAACAGGAATTTTTCACAATTTCCTAATTTCGCTAAGGTTTTGGAGATTGGATACCTGACCCATGTATGGTGTATAGAGCAAAGTCATCCCAATCTCTTTATACCAGTTTAACTCTTCCAAACTCATAACATTGTAGTACACATGCTATATTTTCATATTAGGTCACCCGTGTCGGGTGTCATCCGTTTAAAACCCTAACGTTGGAATTTTTTCTCCCAGACTATTAAGTCTATCAACACCCAATTCGGCTTGATGGTGTATGATGACAAAGCGACTTGACCCCGCTTCAAGGTCAAGGTCGCAGTTGCCTTAAATGTTGTCTAAACAACAGCCATTTTCTCACATTCGCTCAGCATGTGAGTCGTGTGGGCTTGCCCTTCTTTTCTGTATATCTGTACATGCACGAGAAGGGGGTATGCTCCAGCCACAGTAGCATCAGCCTTTTCAGCAATCGAACCCACCAGACTCCTTCATCATTAGGAAGATGCCGCAAGCTAGGAAAACATTAAAACCCACAGGGATCATCGCATACCAATCTCAAAACCTATCCCACAAACTCTTTTCATGGCTATGTTTTTATGAGCCTTCCATGAATGGTGAGAGTAGGGGACTTGACAGTATCCAAGCACAATCTCAGTCTCGCAGATATAACATTGGGCCTTGATAAGTTGTTCATTACTTTCCACTCGGCCAAACACGCAATACCTGCACACTCAATATCTCCACTGTTAGTCACGGAATCTACTCTAATATGAACGTTACACTTTTTCTGCAGATGGCACGGTGGTTGCACATACCTACCGGGTATTGTGTCTGTTTTTCGTGCGTCAGTTGGTCTTCTCTCTAGTTTCATTCTCTGGGTTGTGTGGGGGCTGCTATAAGTCGTCTGCAACTCCTTATAGCTGTGGCGGTCAGCCCTCACACAAAACAGGGGTCAAGAAGATTAGTTACATGTTATGATGTGATTGTAAATAATTTTGTACATGGGTGAGAGGTAAAACTACTAGAACAAATAACACTGAGATCAGAACAAGGGACATAACCAGGGTCATGGTTTTGATTAATTGTATGAATGTAGAATTCTGTTTCTGAAGAGGAAAATTTGCAATGTGAGTGATGTGTACATTTGTTTGCACAACCTCAGCCGTGTTATATAAGCAATAATATCTTTGAGGTTCTGAGGCATGCTGCTATGATTATTATACTGTCGTATGTATAATATATGGTGTCACTGGCTCTTTATTAAGAAAGAATACTGGATGTTGTGTTAATCGTTGGTTATTATGCTTTCTTAATAAAGATGCCCATTTTCTCTCTCGAATCAAGTGTGCTGTGGTCTTGTGCAAAAAAGGATTTGTGTGAAAGAATGCAACACAAATATAATTTTGAAAGAGAGTGGGACAGTCAAATGGTTCCAAACGAAACGACCTTCTTAAAACAACTGAAAATTAGAATGATTGAATGGTACAAAAACGACTGGAGAAATCAGCTACTGTCAAGTACGTGTCAGATATTCCTTTTATAGACTACTTACCTCGTAGAGCCATATCTCTATGTAGTAGATAAAAAGTATTTAGAGATGCTCTGATACGTTTCAGAATGGGAATAAGCGATTTGTACGTACATAAGTATAGATACAGTGCAATTCCTTACATAAATATCTGTCCATTATGCATGGAAAATGAAGAAGATGAAATTCATTTTTTATTTCACTGTCCTGCTACTTATGACTTACGCATGAAACACATACTACCAAGTATACATCATGATGCGGAAGAACCTGTGATAATCATTTTCTCAAATAACGATGTTTTTGCCTGAAGAAATATTGCGATGTATCTCTATAAGGCGTTTCGGAGACGATCAGAAGCAATGCCATTGTCATACAGCTATATAGGCATTTTTGAAAATTAGAATGTACTGATGATTGATGATATGGATTACAAGCTACAATTGTCACCGTTGTCCAATAGTAGCCTGGGAAGTGGTAAGATTGCTTCAAACTTTGTGCTATTACTGTCATTTGTAATGGGCCAGAGAACCCCACAATAAACCAGTTGTTCGTTCGTTGTTCTCTCTTTCTCTCTCTCTCTCTCTCTTTCTGTCTCTCTCTCTCTCTGTGTGTGTCGCTCTCGCTCTCGCTCTCGCTCTCTCATAATACACCTACAACTTGATATTGACCACACACACACACACACACACACACACACACACACACACACACACACACACACACACACACACACACACACAAAGACTAAGAAAGATGCCGTGATGCGGGTTAATGGAATGGTGGCATGAGAAACACAACATCAAAAACTGTAAAACTTTTGGCAGATAGATAGGCCAGAGGGAAGACTGATCAACACATGCTAAAACTGCAGGTTTAATTCCACAAGTAGAATTGGATACAAGATAAAATAAAACATGCTTCATTTCTATTTAAAAAGTATTCATTGGGTGAAAGGTACAAACATGTACCTTACTGGTCCCTCATGCAAGTATGTTTGTGCTTCTTGTACCTGACAAAGACTGTTTTCATTGAAAATTTGCAGTTTTTTTAGATCATGTACCTCACACTACACATTTATTTCAACAAGCTTTTGTTCTGACAAGCAACCAAGTACTTTACCTATCTTTGTGTAATTTATTGAAAAATTTCAGATCACGACCCTTAAAGTACACCTCCAGACAGGCCAACAGTAGAAGCAGTTCTATACCCACTTCCATGTACACTGCACACCTCACACTGTACCAGACAGGCCAACACTTCCATGTACACTGTACACCTCACACTGTACCAGACAGGCCAACACTTCCATGTACACTGTACACCTCACACTGTACCAGACAGGCCAACACTTCCATGTACACTGTACACCACACACTGTACCAGACAGCCCAACACTTCCATGTACACAGTACACCTCATACTGTATCAGACAGGCCAACACTTCAATGTACACTGTACACCTCACACTGTACCAGACAGGCCAACACTTCCATGTACACTGTACACCACACACTGTACCAGACAGCCCAACACTTCCATGTACACAGTACACCTCATACTGTATCAGACAGGCCAACACTTCAATGTACACTGTACACCTCACACTGTACCAGACAGGCCAACACTTCCATGTACACTGTACACCTCACACTGTACCAGACAGCCCAACACTTCCATGTACACTGTACACCTCACACTGTACCAGACAGGCCAACACTTCCATGTACACTGTACACCTCGCACTGTACCAGACAGGCCAACACTTTCATGTACACTGTACACCTCCAACTGTACCAGACAGGTCAACACTTCCATGTGCACTGTACACCTCACACTGTACCAGACAGGTCAACACTTCCATGTACACTGTACACCTCACACTGTACCAGACAGGCCAACACTTCCATGTGCACTGTACACCACACTGTACCAGACAGGCCAACACTTCCATGTACACTGTACACCTCACACTGTACCAGACAGGCCAACACTTCCATGTACACTGTACACCTCACACTGTACCAGACAGGCCAACACTTCCATGTACACTGTACACCTCACACTGTACCAGACAGGCCAACACTTCCATGTGCACTGTACACCACAATGTACCAGACAGGCCAACACTTCCATGTACACTGTACACCACA
>JAWQFJ010021448.1:10000-37500 GCA_034096865.1 Theodoxus fluviatilis
TTAGCAAGCTAACTCATAATTGTGTGTGTAACACAAAGTCCTGTATGGTTAAAGGGAACTAAATCTTGAAGGTGTAACCTCACAAGTAACAATCCAACCATGGGTTACTTCCCCTTGTTATCCCTAAGTATCTACAAAACCTCAACGGGAATTGATTAATTAAGTAATTGTAATTTAGAGAATGTAAAAGTGGGTTAAGTAGGTTAAGAAATTTAGTATAAATAAGATGAGATTGAAATTTAGTTAAAATCGAAAACGTAAGGCATGAGTTGTGGGTTTTGGAGGGGTTCCTTTATGGGAATTGGGCCATTTCGTGTTCCTGCATTCTTTGACTCCAGCAGCGTCCACACGCTGCATTCATAATCTGACAAAACGCCTAAGCATCTTTGACCCAGGTGAGTTATTGTTTTGTATGTTGTTTAGATGTTATTAGTATGTATTGATTTTAGTAGAAATATACGTTAAAGGATGAGATAGACAAAAATTGTAGAAGATGTTAAATTGAACAAAGATGCAAACGCCACATGGCTAAGGTAATTGATAATGCAACGCCACATGTCTAGGGTAATTGATAAGAGTGATGTGTTGGGAATTAATGTTGAATAGAAATCCATTGTCAGGAAATGAATCATGCAATGCAGAAGAAAAGTATGATATATTGTTTAAATTAGGATTATAAGTTATATTGATATAGTTAAGGAAATTCACACTAGAGTTAACTTTAACGTTCTAAGTGCTGGGTATTATGTAAAATGTGAGTATTGGTCTAGGCAGGGTTGAGAGAAGAAGTTGTGTCTAAATGTGAGAGGGTGTGTGTATTACTGTATTGTCATGTCTTATTGTAATAATTAAGTAAATGTTTTGTGTTATGCGGTATTAGTTATTTTGAGATATTATAAATTAAAAGTGATGTACACATGAGAATAGTAGGGCGATGATTATCACAGATACATGTACCTTGAAATTGTCACATGGAATATGTTGGAGTAGAATACTAGTATTGTTAAGAGTATAGAACTCCAAGCATATTATTATAAATAGTAGTGGAATGGAAATCCATGGGAAAAGCACATGGGTTGCTTACAATCAATTGTTAGTTAACTAACAAGGTGGTTGTGGTTAAGATGATAAGCATTTCTATGCTAGTCAGTAGGGACAGCTATATGTTTACCAGAACCCTAACTCTGGGTCCTAGTACAGGTAGACAACAAGTTGTATCATTCCCACACACATAATAGTGAACAAGAAGGGCAAAGCCCATACGCCTCACATGCTTGACCTTGACCTTTACATGACCTTGACCTTCAGGTGACCTTCAAGGTCAAGGTCAAACAACTAAACCTACCAATGACATCATATACTAAGAAATGCTTTACCCAAGGTCAAGGTCATCCAAGGTCATGCAACACAAAGCTGTTAATTCAAGACATAGGAAGCACAATGGTGATTATTGGCACTTTCTACCATGAGATATGGTCACTTTTAGTGGTTCACTACCCCATTTTGGTCCCATTTCATAAAGGTCAAAGTGACCTTGACCTTGATGATATGTGACCAAATGTGTCTCATGATGAAAGTATAACATGTGCCCCAAATCATTATTAAGTTTGAAACAGTTATCTTCCATAGTTCAGGGTCAGGGTCACTTCAAAATATGTATACAATCCAACTTTGAAGAGCTCCTGTGACCTTGACCTTGAAGCAAGGTCAATCAAACTGGTTTCAAAAGATAGGGATTACTTTGCCCTATATACCATATATAGATCAGGTATCCAATCTCAAAAACTTCAGAGAAAATTGAGACAAGAAGGGCAAAGCCCATATGACTCACATGCTTGACCTTGACCTTTATATGACCTTGACCTTCAGGTGACCTTCAAGGTCAAGGTCAAACAACTAAACCTACCAATGACATCATACACAAAGAAATGCTTTACACATTTTTCCTACCAAAATACATGTGACCTTGACCCAAGGTCAAGGTCATCCAAGGTCATGCAACACAAAGCTGTTAATTCAAGACATAGGAAGCACAATGGTGCTTATTGGCACTTTCTACCATGAGATATGGTCACTTTTAGTGGTTCACTACCCCATTTTGGTCACATTTCATAAGGGTCGAAGTGACCTTGACCTTGATGATATTAGACCAAATGTGTCTCATGATGAAAGTATAACATGTGCCCCAAATCATTATTAAGTTTGAAACAGTTATCTTCCATAGTTCAGGGTCAGGGTCACTTCAAAATATGTAAACAATCCAACTTTGAAGAGCTCCTGTGACCTTGTCCTTGAAGCAAGGTCAATCAAACTGGTTTCAAAAAATAGGGATTACTTTGCCCTATATACCATATATAGATCAGGTATCCAATCTCAAAAACTTCAGAGAAAATTGAGACAAGAAGGGCAAAGCCCATACGACTCACATGCTTGACCTTGACCTTTATATGACCTTGACCTTCATGTGACCTTCAAGGTCAAGGTCAAACAAATAAACCTACCAATGACATCATACACTAAGAAATGCTTTACACATTTTTCCTACCGAAATACATGTGACCTTGACCCAAGGTCAAGGTCATCCAAGGTCATGCAACACAAAGCTGTTAATTCAAGACATAGGAAGCACAATGGTGCTTATTGGCACTTTCTACCATGAGATATAGTCACTTTTAGTGGTTCACTACCCCATTTTGGTCACATTTCATAAGGGTCAAAGTGACCTTGACCTTGATATGTGACCAAATGTGTCTCATGATGAAAGTATAACATGTGCCCCACATAATTATTAAGTTTGAAACAGTTATCTTCCATAGTTCAGGGTCAAGGTCACTTCAAAATATGTATACAATCCAACTTTGAAGAGCTTCTGTGACCTTGACCTTGAAGCAAGGTCAACCAAACTGGTATCAAAAGATAGGGCTTGCTTTGACCTATATACCACTTGTAGCTAAGGTCGCCATTCTCAATAACGTGGGAGAAAATGGGGAAAATGTGAAAAATGACTGTTTTTGAGACCACATTTATGGCTCCTGTGACCTTGACCTTGAAGCAAGGTCAAGTCACTATGTATGTTTTTTGAGGCCTTGTCATCATACACCATCATGCCACATTTGGTGTTGATAGACTTAATAATAGTCTCCGAGAAAAATCCAACGTTTAAGTTTTTTACGCCCGGACGGACGGACGCCCGGATGGACGGACGGACGGACGACACGGCTCAGTACATAGACTCACTTTTGCTTCGCATGTGAGTCAAATAGTTTTTCCTTTCAGTGGAAGGTGTGAAAGTAAACTGAGGATGTTAATGAGTTGAGGAGATAACTTAAGGTGACACAATTTCACAAGTGCTAGAAATTGCACTTGGCAACATGTAGTCTGATTTACTGAGACTAATGGTCTACCAGTCAATGTGTTCATGAGAGTTGTATCTGTGGTATTGTTATGTTAACTAGTTATAAGATTTTAAATGTAAGTTTTATTTGTTGTTGCAAATGCGCCACATTTCGTCATTTTCGTTATGTTTCGGGTCAAATCATTGAAAGTACCACTCTAGTCCACTGACCTTCATTTCATTATCTGTACACGCAATATGTCAACAACAGTGTGCGCCCTAAATTAAACTATAATATAAACAAAAGCACCTTGCCTTTGGTCATCATTCAGAGACCCCGAACCCGTACTATGTTCCTGGTGAGTGTGTGGTAAGTTATTCAAGAAGACCCTTTTCGATTTCGCTTTTCGTAGAAGGATTAGCACTTTTTTCTCTTTTTTTTTGGTTCTTTTTTTATTAATTTTGTTCCTCCTGAGATCCTTAATTAAAAAAAAAAAACCCTCTCCTGCCCCTCCATTCACCCCCCCCCCCCCCCTATTCCCTCACTCCTTTATCCAGTAGTTTAAACAGTGGAGCTACTCCTTCATTTTCAATTTCGTACAGAAGGAGATAAGTATTAGTTAAAGTAGTTAATATATGTGTATGTTTGTGTGTGTACTTTCATATATGTATCCACTTCTTCATTAATAAACATATTGAAACTTTAAAAAATAAAAAATAAAAAAAAAGTTATTCAAGAAGAAGAAAAAAACACCACCGGGGTTACATACATCAGAAGAATAATGACACTCAATCCTGATAAAATATCTACATTGAGAACAAGAAGGATAATCCTTGGAAAAGACGGCAAACATTATCTGTTACCATCAGTAATAAAAGGTTGTTGAACATAGAATTAAGAGAAAGTTAATTTCAAAAGATAATGTGATGAGTGATTTCATATGATATCTAGATATTCATACTTTTCCGACCCCCACCCCCATCACACACACACACACACACACACACACACACACACACACACACAAACACACACACACACTTTTTCAAGTAAACAGACTTCTCTCTACATGGTTTTTGTGTCTTTGTGTTTCATAACAAATGACAATCAACAGCTCGTGTCGATCTTCTGAGGGGCTCCGTCAGGGTTGCGTAACCTGGAATGAATCTGGACATGTATTGTGTGAATCCCAGGAAAGAACGGACTTCACTGGCGTTCTTGAGTTGTTCAGCGTTGTTGACAGACTGGACCTTCTCTGGATCAGCTGCAATGCCGTTTTTCCCAAAAACGTGCCCAAAAAATACAAGTTGATCAGTTGAAAAGATACATTTTCTCTTGTTGAGCTTAGCCCCGCACACATGTAGCCTCTTGAGGGTAGCTCGGAGAGCCCTGTCGTGTTCCTCCTGATTCCTCCCATGGACGATGATGTCATCAGACATGTTCTTTGCTCCAGGGATATCACTCAGCAGCTCTGAAATTGTATTCTGTAAATTTTCAGCTGCAGCGTTGACTCCAAACATTAGTCGTTTGTAGCGTCGAAGACCAACATGCGTTGTGAATGTAGTCATGAATCTGCTAGATTCGTCCAGCTCAAGTTGATGATAGGCATTGATCATATCCAACTTACTGAAAATTCTTGAGCCATTCAGATCTGCAATGAGATCGTCTAGTGTTGGCATCAGATGTTTTTCACGCTTGATCACTTTGTTTGGCTCTCGCATGTCCACGCATACTCTGACGCCTCCAGTTTTCTTGGGAACAACAACTATTGGGCTGACCCACGGAGTAGGACCTTCAACCTTTTCGATGATGTCTTCCTTCTCCAGACGTTCCAGTTCCTTTTCCACATCCTTACGGATATGGAATGGAATCCGATGGTGTTTTTGTATCACCGGGGTAATACTGTCGTCGATGTGTAGCTTGATCTTTGTGTCTTTGATGCGACCCCTCTTACTGTCGAATAGACTGGGGAACTCCTCAGGAATTGTGGTCGGGTTCTGCACCGCAGTGAAGGCAAACTGGATCAGACCAAGGGAATGCGCCGTCTGGGCACTCAGTAGATCATTTGTCTTTCGGGAAGAATTCTCAACTATGTAGAACGTAGTGTTGATCCAACTGCCCTTGAACTGAAGTTGGGTTGAAAAGTGTCCTATCACTGGCAATGGTGTTCTCGAACCATAGGCGTAGATCAAAGGGGATGGTCCAGAGAGTTTCACCTTGGGGCACACCCGGTTGAACGTTTTGCTACACAGTTGCACCTCTGTCGACAAGAAACTTGATAAGGTTGTTGAAAACGTGGATTTCAACGATGGGGTTCTTTGGTAGGATGTTCTTGTTGAATGTGACGGTGAATAGATTCTCGTCGCTGCTGGAAACCTGTTCCTCATCTTATTCTATTAGAAAGAAAGAAAGTTGTCTCACTTTCTTGGAAGATCGGCACACTCTGGCAAAAAGTCCGATTTTGTGGCAAAATTTGCACTCTTTGCCTCTTGCTGGGTACTCTTGTAAATTTGGAACTCTTCCGCCACAGTAGTTGCATGTAGAGGTAGACTGTGTTAATCCAGGATGTGTACATCTGTTTTGAATCTGTCCATGTCTGCCTCTTGTTTCACGATTGCCACCACGACTGAAACTGCCGCCGCCATGTGCAGGAATGTCGCCAATACGACTGTAACCTCTGCTGCTGGTCAGGGAGTTGTCATGTCGCTGACGTGTGTCGCCTCTGTGTCCAACCTGCCCTCTAGATCTGTTCACCGCATTTACAGTTGATCCTGCACTATACTGTATGTTTGTTCGATTTCGATCGTTCGTTTGTCCGAAAGTCCGAGCGATCTAGCGTCATCCAGAACTTGTTTGAGTGTCGGATGGTCTTTGAGAGCTTTGCGCCTCACTCTGGAAGGGGAGGGGCCGCTATTGCGGAGGGCCGCTATTGCAGAGGGCCGCTATTGCGGGATTTTTTCAACAAAAGTTCCTCAGGCAATTTTGATTCTTTTGAATTTTTGTCCTAAAACGCATTAAAAACCATAATATTTTTGTTACTTTTTTTGAACTTTTTTTTTCTATTGCGGGGGGCCGCTATTGCGGGATTTTTTCAACAAAAGTTCCTCAGGCAATTTTGATTGTTTTGTCCTAAAACCAAAGATTATAGGTTACACATAATCTTTGCTAAAACGCATAAAAAACCATAATATTTTTGTTACTTTTTCTTTTGAACTTTTTTTTCTATTGTGGGGGGCCGCTATTGTGGGATTTTTTAAAGAAAAAACCCGAAAATTTTTCTAAGTTGAAAAAAAGTAACATACATTTTATGGTTTTTTATGCGTTTTAGGACAAAACAATTAAAATTGCCTGAGGAACTTTTGTTGAAAAAATCCCGCAATAGCGGCCCCCCGCAATAGAAAAAAAAGTTCAAAAAAGTAACAAAAATATTATGGTTTTTTATGCGTTTTAGGACAAAAGAATCAAAATTGCCTGAGGAACTTTTGTTGAAAAAATCCCGCAATAGCGGCCCTCCGCAATAGAGAGCCGACCCCCTCTGGAAGAGCTGCATCCTTGAATGATCTGCGCTAGACTTTCTCGATCCAGATCTGCGAACTCACAGTGTGCTGCAAGACCTCGCAGTTGTGTACAAAAAGCATCAATGTTCTCACCTTCGCTTTGTTTTGCCTGTCGGAATTTGAAGGTTTCAAACGCAGTGTTCTGTTTGGGGATGAAATACTCGTTGAGGGACTGTTTGAGAACGCCATATTCGTTGCTGTGTTGGTCGGGTGGGTCGCCGATCATCGCGCCATTTCCTTTCTGTTGGTCGGTGAATGCGTCGTAGATGTCGTATACTTCGTCACCGGCATAGGTGTAGTAACAACGCTTTCCGTCGTAGATCACTTTGACATTACATGGTGTGACTCGTGGCAGCACTCATCTTCTCCTACCTCTCGATCACTCACAGCTTGAGAGATCGGCATTCTTGAGCTAATTACAGCTTGCATGAATATTTCATCCACTGTTTCCTCATCATCTTCATCTTCAGCAGCTGAAGGATTAAAATCTTCGAACAGATTTCGCGATCGCGACATGTTGCCTCGAGCTTCCACTTCGATTCGTACAGGAAGTAGACCATAACTCGCAAAGAATCGCCCTGATTGTTGATAGGCCAAGCTGTAGACTGTAGAGAAGCCTCTTAATTCTGCATGAACTATAGTATCAGCAAAGAATGTAAGTTCTTTGGACGAAGTAAGCTGGTGAAATGAGGTGAAAGGTCAGAGACCAGCAATCCAGACACAAAGCCACGTACACAGAAACGCCTGCCACAGCCAGAGAAGCACTTTGCTTGACCTAGCCTTGACCTGTAACTAGCCCTAGCCTCCTCGTCTGTCCGCCTACTGTAAACCAAAGATTATACCTATAATCTTTGTGTAAACGTTGGTCTCACCCCATCCTAGGCCCAGAGGCTCGGTCGTTTGCTCAACCAACTATGTTGGCAAATAGTATTAGGCCGCTGTCAATGTGTCTTAAACATTTGACAACCTTTACAACTGCTTTCATTGTGTTTACACATTTTTACACCGGTCTATTCCTTGCAAGATCTTGGAATGCTACCAGCGTAAGGAACGCGTCCCAGTAGGTGCGAGTGCGGGAGTCACAATCTAGCGGGATTCACGTGTCTAGGGTGAGATGTGATCTGATTTCTTGCGGTTGAGGCATTAAAAATGAACGAAAGAAGCCCTTGTAGGCTATGAGAGGCAATTGTCCACGAAAATCATGAGAGCTGTTTAGGGTAAGAAAGTCTAGGCTTGATTTCTCCAGTTATGCGCCTTTTACGAAAGATGTTGGGAGACGTGGTGGGTCTATTCTTGCCCCCTCTTCATAGGAATGTCCCAAGGCTGCACCTTCCCTTGCCTTCTCTGTGGCGTCCCTCTGACTGTGTACCTATTCTTAGCACAACGATCTTTGGTCTTGCTTGACAGCTATTTTTAGCCACAGCAAACTAGGTGTGTTGGCGTCTTGCCTGACGGCTATTTTTAGTCACAGCTAACTAGATGTGATGACGTCTTGCCTTACATATATTTTTAGGCATAGCAAATTAGATGTGATGGCGTCTTGCCTGTCTGCTATTTTTAGCCACAGCAATCTTGCTGTGATGACGTCTTACCTGATAGCTATTTTTAGCCACAGTAAATTCGATGTGTTGAATTCTAGCCTGGCATTTTTTAAAGTCAGAGAAAGCTAGATGAGCTAAGATCTAACCAGCCTGCTTTGCTTAGCCGCAGATACCTAGATAAGGTCTGGCCAGGCAGCTAATATTATATTCACACGTATTTATTTTCTCATTCATTCGTTCATTCGTCCTCTTTTCCACCCACTCACTCACGCAGTTAATCTTTCACCCAATCTGACTACATGAGTCAGGACAGTCACCATTCAGCGTGGCTGAGACTAGTGAATATAGTCTCAGCAACAGGTTGGTCACGTGATAGCCTTAATTCTTCCATAACATGCATACCACCGTTCTGAACACAGAGTCTCGGCCACGCTGAATGGCATATCACATCGTGAGTGTATTCCTCCGCTTGTTGTGATACACTCGATACTGGTAGCCATGTTTTCGTCAATTCATTTTCTAAACATCGATTTCCCATGAATGTAAAACTTGTATGCGGTAAAATTCGAATCACAAGAGTGTAATATTGTAAACTCTACTCATTATAAGGACTTTGAATACAACAGCAATATTTATACTTCATTGAGCGAGTAAGGCAACTAATCCCGTCTGCATAAGCCATAATCTTCGATACACGAATGATCGAAGTGTGGAGCTCGTCAAACAGTGTGAAGGCAGTTAGACCACAGGTTCCGGCCAGAAAGCATTTACTTGCGAGAGTATAACCATAGATTCACGAAACCAGCCCGGACCCATAGGAATCCTTTTCGCTGCGTTTATAGTAGGTCCAAAGATCGCGTGTATTACTACAGTAGTCGCCGCTTATAAAACACGCGGTTAATAAAAGCAGCCGTTTTTTACATACAGTTGGTCCGGTCCGGATTTACCACTCTATAACATATGTAAAATTGCGCCGGTTATTAAATACAGGCGCCGTTTAATAAAAACACTTTCTGTTCTTTTTCTCGCTGTTTGGAGGGTCAGAGTCGATCTCTGATTGTGAATTCTTGTCAGCAAACCATTAGATGACAACTAAAGACGCTTCAGCGTTTGTGTGAACAGTGATTACACCCTTGTCAGCAAACCGTCAGATGTCAATTCAACACTGTCTAGTCTCGCTGGATAAGCAGTGAATCAGAAAATGGCTTTAACTTCAGCTCCAAAGAAAAGAAAAAGAACAGAAATGACACCCAAAGACAAAGTGGACTTGCTTGATCGCTACCGAGAGCTAAATTCTAAAAGTTTGAGGGAGGGTGCTGACATTTTGGGTGTGTCGGCATCATTTCTGTGCCAGACACTGAAAAAAGAAGATGAACTTAGGGCTGATATCGCAGAGGGCTCCAGTCAAGGCCAAAGGAAGCGTCGGCGCTGCGGGAAGGATAAAGAGACAGAAGATGGCTTAAAGCGGTGGTTCGACTCTATCCAAGCGCGCAACACACCTGTAAACGGCCCAATCCTGTGTCAGAAGGCGGAACAGATTGCTTCCCAGCTTGGTCGCTCCGAATTCAAAGCTACAGATGGGTGGTTTAACAGGTGGAAGAAACGCAACGGCTTGGTGAAGCGGGAAGTGCCGGTTAATAAAAACGCCGCTTATTAAAAACACTTTTGTTCGGTCCCAATGAGTTTTTAATAAGCGGCGACTACTGTATATACACAATCGCACGTGCTCAAGGCAGTTTGCAACCTTATAGACACGTTCGCGCTAAAAGTAGTTCTCAAATGATTTCCTGAAAATCTCATAGATTAGTTTTATTAGAACACCAAATTTGTGTTTATCTATCGGGATAAATAATTGGAGTGAAATAGAATCGCCTCTTTTTACTCTCAATGGTCTTCTGATCATGTTGAATTTTGATTGGTAGAATCATTGGAATGCGGAACCGAAGTCACGTGACCAACCTGTGTCAGAGATACTACATCTCTGTGTTCAGAATGGACAGTCACAAGTGTGAAGTAGCAGAACACACGGACAAAATGTAATGTCCTCACAAACAAGCTGGGCGCCTTTTCTGGATGAATGGATGGATGGATGGATTGATGGATGGATGAATGAATGATGGATGGATGGATGCAGTTCTACGGCCAATTAGCTTTTGTAGGCAATTTAGGGCCAATATTCACACACCTATAAAAAGAATGGGTTAGAATAAGAGGAACTCAAAGTCATGATATACCTTGTCATTCGCCTCGGACAAAACGTATACGAAGACGCGGTGGATCTATACTGAAACCCCCACCCCACAGGGGGAGCACGTTTACTCAAAGCCGTCAGACGCGATCACTTCGCAGCGAGCGAACTTTACCACGCCAGCTGACGTCAGTAGCGGGAAGTCCGTGTGCGACGGCGGACTGGTAGAGCCTGCTTTGGAGACAGTATTATTGCAAGAACCGACTGACTGGACGTTGCGCATGACTGCAGCGATCACTCCCCAAGAAATGGGACGATTGCCAGTAATTGGCGTTGATTAACTTTGGTCAAGATCGATCGGCCTTGAGGACAAGGCTGAGCGCTTGCAGACCTCCGCTATAGTCTGACAGAGGTGCCGAGTCAATGCGTTGATGCAGAGAGGTTTGCAGCCGAAAGTCAAGCGAGAACGGTGTGTTTCGTCGTTGCAGGGAATTGGTATGTTGGTGTTGTAGTTTTACGCCCTATCAGCCTTCAAAGGCCATGTAAGGCCAATTAATTATTATCCAATCAACAAAGCCGTTTGGAATGATAGCAAGTTAAGTCTCGATTTGTCTCACATTCGTTTTATGCGAAGAGACGCGGCGGGTCGTATCTCATCCCCAACTCACAAGGGTACTCAATGAAGGGAATGGAGAGAGAGAAAGGAAACACAAGGGTACTCAATGAAGGGAATGGAGAGAGAGAGAAAGGAAACACAAGGGTACTCAATGAAGGGAATGGAGAGAGAGAGAAAGGAAACAAGGGTACTCAATGAAGGGAATGGAGAGAGAGAGAAAGGAAACACAAGGGTACTCAATGAAGGGAATGGAGAGAGAGAGAAAGGAAACACAAGGGTACTCAATGAAGGGAATGGAGAGAGAGAGAGAAAGGAAACACAAGGGTACTCAATGAAGGGAATGGAGAGAGAGAGAAAGGAAACACAAGGGTACTCAATGAAGGGAATGGAGAGAGAGAGAAAGGAAACACAAGGGTACTCAATGAAGGGAATGGAGAGAGAGAGAAAGGAAACACAAGGGTACTCAATGAAGGGAATGGAGAGAGAGAGAAAGGAAAGAGCAGTTCACCTCCCATTCCCACGCTACCAGGCTCGCTAGCGCCAGGCGTTTGCGTAGAGGCTGACTTGATAAACAAATAGGAACTGTGCCTGAGAGCCGGATATCGAATGACACGCTCTCATAAATTACCGCCAACATCTTTGCCCCTGTAGTCACATCCGGGTCATACCAGAGATACGGATTTCAGGCCTGCCAGAGGGGAAACTTTGCTTTCAGTCACGTGAAAACAGCTAATGAAACCTTGGGTGGTATTTGACCTTGAACCACAAGGATCACTTTGTCCCCCACGAACAAGGAAACAAAATTACAAATGCCACACTTACAGAATAACACCACAATCGAGGAACAAAATATTAAATTCTCAAACTCTTCGTTCTCTCCTCCCTGTTCATAAGAATTATATGGATCTGAAAGAAAGTAATGCTTGTCCATTTAGTTACAGAACGTACGTAGCGACCATGACAGCCACCCATCTTACAAATCAAAATCTATGCGCTCCCTGATCTGACTCTCAAAACTGCTAGAGTACATGTACTTTTATTTTACATTAGTGACTATATAGTTGATTTACGAAGTCAGATATTCCCTCCTCGCTATTTCCGGCCGACACATAAAAGGACCAACAACAGACATAGAAATGATTAAATCTAAACTCTCTGTTCCGTGGAAACTACCATAATGAAAAGCATGCACACGATAAAACGTAGTCAAAGTATTTGGTCAAAGTAATTGGTCAAAGTATTTGGTAATCAAACTCAAAATTTTAAAATAAAGTTTCAGAAGTACCCTTTTCTCTTCGTCACTAGCTACAACTATGATATAGATTTAACAGTTCATGCAAAGAATACTCAGAGGCATGCATATATATAAGGAATATAATGGTAACCTTACCAGGCAGGTAGGACGAAATGCAATACACACACGTACTAAGTTTATCCCAGGAATAGAAACACATGCATACATGTCCAGTCCTGAAGTTCAATTTCAGCAACAATATGAAAACACTACGAAAGTTCTACCCATTCTCCTTGGCTCTAACTCCTTGAAATATTTACACATACGGCAATCCATGTCCACCTTGTATGTACATATGTACATAAGTTTGGATGCAGAAGGTGACAAGAATGCACACCAGCAGCATGGCTATGGCAAAGACAAAGGGTTGTGGAGGGCTTAGTTGTTGCCATCGCCGGGGAAAGCATTGAGCCCTTCTGCATTCTCCATCTGCTTTCCTCTTCATGCAGTACCGTTGGGTATGGCCCCGCTTCTGGCAGTAGAAGCACTGGACTTCGGATGGTTTTGTAGTCATTGCCTTCCGCTGTTGGAGTTCGGTCGTGACTGCGGCCAGCTGCCTCCTCAACTCCTCCACTTCGCCTGGCACCACTTGGACTGCCTCTTGGAAGGAGTCGCGGACGCAATCTTCCCTCGTCCAGCGCATCGCCTCCGCCCTCACCTCCAGGAAATCGCAATACTCTCGATCCCTCACAAATCTCTCCATGTCTCGTTGGAGGGATGGAGGTTGTAGGCCGGCGACGAACTGATCCCGGATCAGTGCAGCATCCAGAGGGGCATGCCGGTGGCGCCTGATCCTTGCTGCCAGAGCCTGCAGCGAGTGACTGTACTCCAGTATCCCCTCGCCAAGCCCCTGTCGCCGGGTATGGGAAGCCTGGAAGAGACTCTGCAACGGGCGACAGTCGCCAAAAACCTCCTGTAGGATGTGGTAGACTTCCTCCGGCGTCTCCAGTTCTCTGCTTAGAACTTCGATCTTGGCAGGGCCCTCAAAATGCCTTATTACGAAATCGGCACTCATGCCTTCATTCATCCGGAGTGCTTGAAGCACTCGTCTTGCCTCGGCTATGAACGTTTCTACCTCGTCTCCCCCACTGAAGTCTGGTAGAGTTGGAGGCTGCATTACTCTCCATACTGGTGTCACCTGAGGAGCGGGCGACGTGTACGCTCGGGCGTCCTCCTCTGGTGGCGGCTGACAAACCTTTTTTCCTCTGCCCGGCATGGTGGAAATTCGTCCTGCTTTTACCCGATCCTGCCGACGACGCCAGTTATAGAAGGGTGAGGAGCTCCTGTGGTGCCTGATCCTTGCTGCCAGAGCCTGCATAGGATCTTTGGTAGTTAGTAACGCGCGTGCTGCAACCTCATACACAGCGGCAGAGCGACATGTTGTGTGTGTTTCTGTCGGTCGTTCACAACATCGCGCCGGTTGCCACATAGAAAGGCGATTTTGACGAGTTTACGTTAGATAGAGAAAAGACAATGAAAACAACTACTTTATTACCGGAAACTTTGTTGTTTGATTGTTTCCTTTGTGATTTTCACGTTACGCTTGAATTTTTCCGTCCTGGATGAAATAAACAGCAAAATAACCGGCCTCTAGCCTAAAGGTATTCTTTCAATGTCCAAAGAGAATGCACCGAATGTATAGCTGAAAATATCCTGTTTACAGTGACACCACACACTACACGGATCGGAGTGCAATGAGACAGAACCAGGAAAGTGTTAGGCAAACAGACGCAAAGTTTTGCGCAAAAAATTACGTCGTCTGGCTGAAGACAACTACCACCACCCCACCCCCCACCCCCACCAAAAAAAAGAAGAAAAAGACAGAAAAAGAAAAAACACGCCAAACACCCCCCCCCCCAAAAAAAAAACAAAAAAACAACAAACAAACAAAAGCAACACAAAACAACCAACACACACAACAACCAAAAAAACAAAAAAACAAAACGAACAACTTTTATCGGTGGATTTCAAATACGAAATTCACATGTGCATGTATAAGTATTGATGGTTCAAGTATTTCAATAGAATGAAATATCAAAGTGCTCAAGTGGTCTGCACAGGTTTAAATTATACTGTGTCGGGTTACGTTATTTGTCTCTGAAACAATATTTCAACTCTCCGGCGATTATGCGGGCAATCTGCGCACAGGCGCGCCAAAGTAATTATATATATGAGCTCCGTCGATATCTTTTTGTCCGCAGAGTTATCGTTCTTACTTCTAGCAAACAATGGCTTCTTCGTATGTTGAACGTCTACCAGCAGACGCCAAAAAGCGGTATTACGAGAAGATTATTGACGTTGATGGGTTAGATCCGTATGAACTACCAAACAGTTCGTGGTCTGTCGACAAAAAAACAGCTGCCAGACATAAACCACGCCAGAATTGTACAATATTTTGTGCTGGTGAAAAGTGCATACACGTGCGAGGATTTTGCAGCCTACAAGAGCTTGAGAGCTTACAGGACTTTCGTCTGTGGTTGGATGCGAGAAGTGCGAAGCTACAAACCAGATAGCTGTCAGAACACAGTATTTTCAGCAAAGGTAAATTTGATTACGTTTAATACATTGGGCGTTGTACAGTTATGTTTGAATTAGGTCATGTTATGACCTACAGTGTGACTAGTAGCAACGACACTAGACTGTAAATGCATCATAAGTTTTCAGATGAATTTTTTAAAGGAGCAAACCTACTTTTTCTTAGCAAGCCCTTTGAACTCGATTTGCATTCTAATCTGCACTGTTGCAGCAAAAGTGTTCATTATTCATAGATCTATATTTCAAACTGAAGTTATGTAGGCCTATTCCAACAACCCCACAACATGCACCTGTCATCTGCAGTTGAATAGATCTTATGTGTTGGGAAGGTGATTTACTTTTGCTACATACCCACATGCCACTGTCCCAGGGACATTCGAGTGACCTAGCACTAGTCTACATAAAAGGGACAGACATTTTTATTGCGTATATACGCATTTATGTAATGCTAGGTCACCCGAGTGTCCCTGAGACATAGGCGGCCACGTACATGACAGCATGTACACTGTGCTGACATTATTTGTCGAAACTGCACATTAACGTTACAAAACGCAAAACATAACAAATTCTCACCATTTACAAAGTTATCCGGACAAACATATCGATCTGCCATAGTGTCAAAAGTGAGTGACTTCAGGTTCAGTTGACCGATCCACTCAGGGTGCCTTTGAGTTGTGAGGTCCAGCATTTCCTTGCCTTTTCGCGTTGCGACACGCGGTACCACAAAAACCGTCAATCTTTTTCTCTGTCATGCTTATTGTGGCAGTTTATCACACAGCAGAAGGTCACCATTGTAGAAACAACAAACTTTCTGCTCCAAAAAACAGTCGTGTCTTTCACAGATTTCGTAAGCGACACGCCGTTGTTTTGCTAGAAGTAGGAAAAGATCACTCTGTCTTCTCGAGTTTGACTCGATCTCGACGGAGCTAATATATATCACTTTCCATCCTAGCTCTAACATCGGTCAAAGATTATAGGTTACACAAAGATAGCTCATGCCGAGCTTTTGCTCTTAAAAGTTACAAGACGCTCAGAAACGCAGCGCACCAAGCGGTTGGAACTATTGGTGAATCAAGGGAAGTAATCACAACGCTTAGAGACATGTAAAAGTGCTTGTGTGTCGACGCGTTTCTGATGCGTTCCGATCATGTTTGTGAATACATTTACGGGGTAATGTGTAATAAAATGATTTGCTGCAATAATGGGGGTGTTTTGGCTTTGTTTTTTTGTAGCAAGCGTTGTGAAATCGAAATATTTGGTTCATCGAAATGTGAGCCTATAGTCCGTTTGAACATTGCTCTGTCAGTGGAGACAGATTATTCGTCTGCTAGCCATCTAGGTACATACGACCGGTGAGGTTTGTTTACTTCTCTTCTGTGGGTTTTGTGCAGAAAGTATACGTTAAAACAGTCTAATATGACTATTTTCGATTAGTTTTTAATCTAATTAATTTTTTGCATGCTTTAACGCGGCCGGATCTTTGGCATAACTCCCCGGGCGTGCGATGTCAGTAGCGTCCACTGACAGAGCAATGTTTAAACGGACTATAGGCTCACGCGCATGCGCAGAAGCATCCATTTCGTTGAACTAAATATTTCGATTTCACAACGCCTGCTACAAAAAAACAAAGCCAAAACACCCCCATTATTGCAGCAAATCATTTTATTACACATTACACCGTAAATGTATTCACAAACATGATCGGAACGCATCAGAAACGCGTCGACAAACAAGCACTTTTACATGTCTCTAAGCGTTGTGATTACTTCCCTTGATTCACCAATACTTCCAACCGCTTGGTGCGCAACGTGTCTCGATCCTCACAACAAGCTCGGCATGAGCTATCTTTGTGTAACCTATAATCTTTGCATCGGTGTAGCTTTGAACGCCGTACTCGCTAACCGCATACTAGCACAGATCGAGCGCTTCAGCCAGAACATACAGCCACAACGCACACGAAATAAAATGTGTAAAAGAAAATTCTACTCACATGATAGCAAACGTCGAAGTCTTGAACAAAAAGTCGAATGTTCTTGTGTCGTCTTCTGGATGACACTCTGGTTGCGCGCTCGCGGCTTTAAATACTTATTATTATGCACTCATTTGCATATTTTCAGTGGTCGATGATGGAATGGGTAATTCTGAGAACTGGTTTTCCCCGCAGCAAGCAGCTGGTCTATTATTCCACGGGACTCAGTCATAGGCCTAATGAGGACGAAACGAATTTCACCACGTTTCTGCATTCGAAGCTGGAGGTCGTTGTGCAAAAACAGAAATTTTTTCATAGATTGTGTTATTTCTTTGTATCAAGATGTTATGTTTTTCAAAGCAGAACGGTGACGGAGCACAAGAAGGAAAGAGGGGGTGGGGGTGGGGGGTGGGGGTGGGGGTGGGGGGGGGGCGGAGAGACTTAATTTGCTTGATTGATTTTCTTTTGCCCATTATGTTCAACAGAACTAGCTTTGCGACTAAGTGTGCATAAACCCTCTCTTCCTGTCATACTGTGTTTGAAGATGCTCGTTGGACACACCATAGTTCTAAAAGTGCCACTCTTGGGCATTCTCCTATTCCTCCATGCGTGTGGCTGATAAAACACGAGTCAGCACACGTGACGGGGAGGGCACTTCGTGGAAACGCGAGGGGGCGGGCACTTCGTGGGAACGTGACGGGGCGGGCACTTCGTGGAACGGCCGCTGTAAGCAATGGAAAGCCAGTCTAGGGCAGGGTTCAAAGCAGGTCTCCTACTGCTTCAGGGAAGCGTTGTGGTTTCTGGGAAGTCTCTCTCTCTCTCTCTCTCTCTCTCTCTCTCTCTCTCTCTCTCTCTCTCTCTCTCTCTCTCTCTCTCTCTCTCTCTCTCTCTCTTAAAGTTGTAAGTGAATACAAATACCTAGGCAATGTTTTGTCCACGAAACCATGCTCTAATGTAATACAGACTGACATTGCATGTAGAGCTAAGGCTGCACGTATGATGTTGGTGAAGGCTTTGAGAAAACTTGTACAGGTGACTCCTCCAGTCTTCTTTGGAACGACAAAACGGAAGAGAGAAAGAGATGGGGAGAAGGGAGAGAGAAAGAGAGAGACAGAGAGAGAGACAGAGAGAGAGAGAGAGAAGAGAGAGAGAGAGAGAGAGAGAGAGAGAGAGAGAGAGAGAGAGAGACAGAGAGAGAGAGGGAGAGAGAGAGAGACAGGCAGACACACAAACACACTCAGACACACAATGAGACACAGAGGCACAAAGACAGACAGACAGATAGACAAACAAACAGACAGAAGGACACACAGAGAGACACAAAGGCACAGAGACACAGACACGCACACGCACACATATACACACACACATGCACGCACGCATATACGCGCACACACAGACACACACGCACACACACACACAGACACACACACTCAGACACACACATGCACACACACACACACAAGCACGCACGCACACACACATGCATGCACGCACACACGCACGCAGGCATGCACGCACGCGCGCGCGCACGCACGCACGTACGCAGACACACACACACACACACACTCTACACTCAAAATAATTAGTTTTGGTGTGGGGTGTGTGTGTGTGTGTGTGTGTGTGTGTGTGTGTGTGTGTGTGTGTGTGTTCTGTCTCTTTAATATCTGCTCCCCTCTGTCTGTCCGTCCGTCTGTCTTTCCGTTCGTCTATCTGCCTGCCTGCCTGCCTGCCTGTTTGCCTGCCTGCCTGCTTGCCTGCCTGTCTGCCTGCCTGCCTGCCTGCTTGCCTGTCTGCCTGCCTGCCTGCTAGCCTGCCTGTCTGCCTGCCTGCCTGCCTGCTTGCCTGTCTGCCTGCCTGCCTGCTTGCCTGCCTGCCTGCCTGCTTGCCTGCCTGTCTGACTGTCCGTCGGTTTGTCGGTCTGTCGGTTTGTCGGTCTGTCTGTCTCTCTCTCTCTCTCTGTCTCTCTCTCTCTCTGTCTCTCTCTCTCTCTCTCTCTCTCTCTCTCTCTCTCTCTCTCTCTCTCTCAAGATGGCAGCATTCTTACTTTCAACTATACTGGCAAAACTTAGATCGCAGTGCTGAACGTGGCCAACTGCGGGGGATACATGGGACAGCAACTGGAATTCTGCTCCGCGAGTAGTAGAAGAAGTGGAGAAAGACATAAATGAAGCAACCAGTGTTGGAATATTTGGAATTGCAGAGGTGGAGCTAGAAGCAAATTATGACAGCCATGCTTACTTTTGGAATTGTTACAAATGAAGCATGGGGCTGTGTGGCTGGATTGTTGCATGGCTCGAACAGGCAGGGAGTGTAGAGACGGTGTACTTGCCTCTCTCCCTTCACTCCCTCCAAGGAATCAGCAGACGAAAAGACGAGGCATAAAATTTATCCGTCTTTGGTCATAATAACAGACAGCGCAGTACATACATTAAAAGACACTGTTGAATGCTGCGATTTGTGAGCAAAATAAGAGATGAAGACAGATATCGCTTTTGATTGCTCTTTTTATCAAGCTGACCAGCCCTGAATGCAGAACATGAATTGCATTCCGGAGGCTTATATAAGCAAGCGCTATCTTTTTTTAGCAGCAAAATAAACTCCAAACTCTTCTTGCCTCTATTCAGCTCCGTGAGAATTCAGTAGCAAGAGTGCTCTTTGCGAATGGTGGACACACGGTAGGCCTACTTGTTGCATGAACTTACGTCTGCCCAGCGTTAAACATCATTTTTCATTAAATGAAATCAGTTTATAAAATGAATCAGCCGTGTCACATTGAAATGAAGCGAAATGGTCTACGCTTTGATCGAACAAAATTAACAGCACTTTCTCTACCTTGTGGCATGCAGCAGTTTGTTTCGCTGACGTCATTGTCCTGTTTGACATAGCAGATAGTTCATGTGTACCCAGCCAGTCACAGGGCTAAGATTGTCGAACTATCTACACGCATGCATGCATTTGTGACCCTGAGCATGCATGCATGCAGGCAAATGTTCGTGAAAATGCACGTGTGGGTGCATATGTACGTGCATGCTCACGTGCGTGTAGAAATGTGCGGACAATTAGACGTTGCCTTTGAGAATGCACGTTCATGCTTCTACAAACAGAAAATGTCAATATTTAATGCTGCTGTCATGGTACGATTGCTATATCTAGGAACACCCTTGGTTCCCTATCAACATTGATTAATGATATCAGATAATAAAGACGTGGGTATATACATGTACTTTGATCCTGACATTAAAGTAAAAGTGCGTGTGGGTGTCTGCTCACCATAAATCGAAAAAGGCGGTAAATCGCTGTCTTGTTCAAGTAGGCATTGCTAGCTTATCTCTCACAACTAAGCACAGTTCGACACGGATCAAAAGAACCGATTTATGCCAGCCATACCATGTGTTACGTTGTCGACATCAAAAGTCTTTGAAAGAGTTTTTTTCGTGTAAGAAAGCTGTGCATTATCTACTGTGTTGCAGGTCGAATAAACAAATGTACACATACATAACTTATTCAATCGTGAAAGACATTTTTCAATCTTTTGGACATTGTTCTAATCATCTTTCAGCAACGAAACTGTCTGTCCGTCTGGTCTGTCTGTCTGTGTGTCTGTCTATCTGTCTGTGTGTCTGTCTGTCTGTCTGTCTGTCTGTCTGTCTGTCTGTCTGTCTCTCTCTCTCTCTCTCTCTCTCTCTCTCTCTCTGCCTGCCTACCTACCTACCAACCTACCACGTGTTTATTACACGGGTTTTAGGTAGAGTCACATTCGTAGCCCTGCAATAGCACAGTCTCGAAACACGGGGGAGTGAGAGTTATCCGTCCTTGCGCTAGCATACGTAAACAGCCAGGAAAGGTTCCGGTTTGCGGCCAACATGGCGACGCGCAGTAAAAAGATCTGTGGTGGAGGAAAAGCTTACTGTGTATGCTGTTCAAATTACTCTGGGAAGGTAGTTGATGGGAGGATTGTAAAACTACACAAACTACCAACTAACAAAATACTCAGGCGAGCATGGGAGCAACGTTTACGGCTGGTTAGGCAAGACTACAAAACCGTGAACTACCCCCTTGTGTGTTCCGAGCATTTCGTACACAAACAAGGACCAAAGAGCGGCGACAACGTACCTTCCGTGTTCCCCAATCGTACTTTCAAGATTTGTTCGGTAAGTTTAAAGCAATAGTTCAGGCATAATAGCATTGATCTAGACTAGGGGACTTCAATTCTCTTTTACCAAGAGATTGTAGGTTAGATCTTGCGTGATAGTCTGAGTTTCTGCTGTGTTGTGATGTCCATGAGATCTTCCCAGTATCCATGTTGTATATTGTATTATCTTTATACTATAGACATAATTTTTGTCATCATGTATAGTTGTTCCAGTTATAAAGTAATGCTTTTTTTTTTTAATTTTTTAAATCTTAATGAATAGTCATGTGCTTGAAAATTGAGAGTGCAACTGAATTTAGTAAAATACTACCCCAAAAATCAAATATCAAACCTTTTCATTGAAACACAAGAACAGCCCTTGTCTGCAAAGTTTGGTCATCACTGAATCTCATTAGGGCGGTAGCATTGCCATGATGAAGGTCTGACAACTAATTGCTTCTACTTGGGCCACCAGGGACTAAAACCGGGTACCTGTGAGGACAGTGATTGCATACTGTCGTGCAATTAACCTTTAATGTGAGGGAATTCTCGACAAATGAAATAAATTGCAAAGGCAAAAGTGCAAAAAAGTTTGCAAACGTCATCACTGATCACATACGAGAGCAACAATATCACTAATCAGTCTACCGAGTAGTACACACAGGACACCGCTGTACATAGCAGAAGTCTGCGAGAACTTCGATAATAAAGTGCCGAGGAAGGGCTTTCAGTTTAAATCACGTGAACATGATTATTCTGAAGAGACTGATATCTCAGATCATCACTTCTCACTGTACTAATCACAATCTTGTGTAGTTCCATATATCAACACTTCGTAGACGACGAACAGTCTACTCAATGAACAAAAGGCTGGCGTGGAAAATGTATGACTGTTGGCTCCATGCAATACGACATCGTCTGCGGATGAACAGTGAAGGCCTGTACTGAACAAGGTCCTTTCCAACACGCTCCTCAATGGCCATGTTGCGAGCTGGCGCTAAACAGCTAAAGCAGACTACAATCATTTATCCAGCGTGACGTCATTCAATTTAACTGCGTCTGTTCACCAGGAACATGCACAGCTTTACGCAAATAGCTCCACATTCCCAGGTCAAGCTCACAAGCAATAACATTTTCTCTGACATCGATGCCCATATGAAGACTTGATGAAGTGTTCTCCATGATAGTGTACGCCTTTCGCCGTGAGGCAGTTGTGGTGCGGTCGAAAAAACACAACGCCGTCGTCCAACCAGACCTACACGTACCTAATTCTTCATTTCGTTCCAGTCTAGATTTCACGTTGATCCGACATCATTTTACCCAACTGCTTTCCTGTGATTTATTTGCCTCTTTTTCTCTAGATGTCCGTATTGTGATGTACATAGTCTACACGCAGTTCAGTTTTATTCTGTCGCGCACTGTGCGCTTCTACGAGCATACGTAGAATTTGTATGTGTGAAAGTGAACGCGCCCGCACGTTTCGTGTGTGCTCGTGTGTCTGCCTGGCAGTCTGCCTTTGTGTGTTCAGTCTCACTTTGCGTTTGTCCGTGTTTTTTCAAATAGTCTCTCAGTTCTTTCACTTTCATGGAATCAAAAAAAAAACTCGTCGCAAATGTCCTGCATGTTCGCCTTTGTTGAGAAAGAAACCGGAACCTGGCGAACGAAAGTGACGCAACTCCTGCATTATAGTCCTGAGGCCAAGCAGCTATATCGTTCAAAAGCTTCCGATAGTTGTTTATACCAAAATATATTTGTTCTGATGGGTTAAGGGAATATTCTTTGTTGATATTTTGTAAACAATAAATTTCAAATGAATCAAAATAACGTATGGAAAAAACTATGAAAAACGTCTATTTGCCGGTACCAGATTCGGAGTTGCGTCCCTTGCATACGAGTTTCTAACCTAAACAACGGCGCTTGACAAGTGCATTTCGCACTGCTGCGAAGACATTACTTCTCTAAATTTAGCGAGTTTCACAGAGATTAAGTGGAATACCACCATATGGTCAAGCAAGCAGTGGAGTACTTTAGACGGCGAAGAACGTGTGATAGCTGAGAAACTTCTTGCTTTACAATCAAAGCCTGAAAGTGAAACGCGTTGCTTTCACCAAATGTTACAATCGTTTCACAAACAAGGGAAGAATCGAACAGGCACAGCGTCGCTTTGAGAAGGGCAAAGCTGCGGGAGCTGTTTCACCGAGGGGAAAAAATGAGACCACAAGGACAACAGCCGAGAATCGATTACCAGGAGCAAGCATTCCCTGCCTCCTGTCTGTATTGTGTGCAGAAAGACAAAGTCTAAAAAATGCAAATCGACAGGGACTTGAGCTCCAGAAAAACTCGTACAAGTAAGTTGAACGTTATACTTTCGTTACATTTTAGTAAAAACTAGTTGATTGATTGCCTGATTGATCATTTGAGGTCTATTTACACCATAATCATGTGAGGAAAATAGTGTTGCTTGTTGCACGAAACCAAGTTAAAGGGGCAGTCTAGGGAAAATAAATAATGTCCAAAGAAAGTCAGTAGGAGGTATATGATCAAAACAAATGAACATGATCTTAGGCTCAAACAATCCCCAGAATACAGATTTAACGTAGAAAAATGAACAAAGTGGTAAATACGCATAAGTTTTAGTGCGATAATGAGTGCGCAAATGTTGTATTTTATTTTTTAAACCAGATTTTCGGCGATAATCTTAGAATGGCGTCTTACCAAAGGGGATGCTAGTAACGATCTTTTTAGAAACAAAATTAACCCTGATCTTAACTATAGTTTAACCTGAAATTTGGCTAACAAATAGAGAAATGGATAATCTATACAGAAAACTATATTTTATTAGCAGCTGCCACCGCAACTCTCTGCAATGCACACAACTGTGTGCATGTGTTGGGTGTGTGAACAAACAGTCGGTGTTGGTGGAGGAAGACATGCATATGGACCACACAAGTGACACTGACAGTAGTGGTTCTGGAAACTGATATGTATTTTGAAGGAGACATTCATTCCATTGATTCAGTCTGGGAATGATTTCAACAGCATTGTGTTTGTGTGGAGATTGTGCAACCAAGAGATGTGCAGAAGGAATAGGTGGTGGTGTGTGCACATTGCTACGTATGTTGACTATCATCAAGGGAGGCAACTCGAATGATTTGAGTAAAACAAGTTTTTTTATTCTTAATTAATTGCTTACTAAACCTAAAATCACTAACATACTCCAATACATGAATTATTGTAATATTTGAACATGCCTACTTACTTTAGTCGGGGAAAATAAAAGTTAAAACACAATTTTTTTAAAATAACTTTTTACCTGTTTGCGTGAAAAACGAATTTCAAAAACAGAAAAATCTCATTATTTAGATTCTACCCAAAGTTATAGTATCTCAAAATGTCATGTACTAGGTGTCTTCTTTCAAAATATGTCAAAACATTTTGGTATAAACTTGTAGCCGACACTTCCTTTTTCTAGGGCTGATAGAGCTGCTTGGCCTCAGGACAAGGAGTACTCTATCATAGGAGATGCACCACAGATTTCCAGCCTCGGCTAGCAAAGGCCAGTCTTATCACTGGTACTACTTGTCTCGCGGCGACTGACCTGCGGATGAATCTTTGCGTAGTTGAAATCAGTATTTTCGATATTGATATGAAGTTTAAAGACCATTAAAACATGATTTTGAAACACGTTTTATTATAATTTGTCACCTGTTTTGTTGATTTGATGATTTTGTTCGTTTAAAACGTGCACTCTGTTATGTAGCGCATGTATCAGGAACCGGAAGTAAGCATTATTGTTGATGGCTGAAGTTTGAATTGACTTGTTTAGATATTGCTTTCTGTGGACTTATGGATACTTAAACAGTGTTTTTTTCGATGTTTTGATTCTGGGATGTTTGCTACAGATCTTATGTATGTTGTATGGCTAGAAAATGGTGAATAAGTAGGGTGTAACGGGAACTACAACAAGTGCCGTGATGCCGCCGAGAGAGACTTGGATTACTGTACTGCCTCCACGTAAATATTTTGTGTGTGTGTGTGTGTGTGTGTGTGTGTGTGTGTGTGTGAGAGAGAGAGAGAGAGAGAGAGAGAGAGAGAGAGAGAGAGAGAGAGAGACGAACGACCGAAGGGAGAGGATTGGGAGAGAGGAGAGAGAGAGAGAGAGAGAGAGAGAGAGAGAGAGAGAGAGAGAGAGGAGAGAGAGAGAGAGAGAGAGAGAGAGAGAGAGAGAGAGAGACGACCGACCGAAGGGAGGGAGAGGATTGGGAGAGAGGAGAGAGAGAGAGAGAGAGAGAGAGAGAGAGAGAGAGAGAGAGAGAGACGAACGACCGAAGGGAGAGGGAGAGGATTGGGAGAGAGGAGAGGAGAGAGAGAGAGAGAGAGAGAGAGAGAGAGAGAGAGAGAGAGAGAGAGAGAGACGAACGACCGAAGGGAGAGGATTGGGAGAGAGGAGAGGAGAGAGAGAGAGAGAGAGAGAGAGAGAGAGAGAGAGAGAGACGAACGACCGAAGGGAGAGGATTGGGAGAGAGGAGAGACAGAGAGAGAGAGAGAGAGAGAGAGAGAGAGAGAGAGAGAGAGAGATGGTGTTAAGTTGGTTGCGTCAAATATTGATGGTGTTAGACCTGAAGGAGCTTAACACAATAATTTTTTCCAAATAAAAGGTTCACAGTCTAATTTCCAGACACTCCATCCAACTGATTCGTATCGAAATCAGAATTGTGTTTTAACCATAGATCTAGTTGTGACTATTGAATTCGCCCATAAAACAATGCAAGTAAAAGTAATAGCTCTATATGGCGATGTCACACAATTCTCGATCTCAAACCACTTTATATATATATATATATATATATATCACTTTTCAGACTTCACTACCACACAACACACTACCACACATTCTCTCTCTCTCTCTCTCTCTCTCTCTCTCTCTCTCTCTCTCTCTCTCTCTCTCTCTCTCCCTCCCACCCACCCCCACCCTTTCATACCCTATGGGTGACTTGATCAATCATTCGCTGGTAGATGACAAATTGAGAAACAGGCGGATACGACACATAAGATCAGATACCAGGATTACTTTTTATCTCCTAGGAAAATTCCAACCCGATGCTTTTAAAGTGTGTGTCATTGCGGAAAGGTCCACAACATGTGTGTTAGTGTGTTTTTCAGTGTGATTGTGATTTTGGTCCTTGGATGTAAAAGTGCTTGTTAATTTTATGCTCACTTGAAGGTAGACCTTCCTTGACCCTCCCACAACCCTCCACCCCTACTAACAACTGCTATTTAAGTTGTGAATGACTAGAGACTTTATTCTGTCTCTCTCCTTGTTTATGTATATTGCATTTCTGTCTACTGCCCCCTCTCACACACACTATCTCACAGTCACACACATTCTTTCTCTCACAGATACACACATAGTATACACACTTTCTGTCTCTCTCTCCCTCTTTCTGTCTGGCTGGCTGTGTGTTCGACTCTCACTCTTCAGTCTCTTGTCCTCTCTCGCTCTCTCATTCCCTCTCTCTGTTGTTGTTTAAAAAATATTTAAATTTTTATGCAATGCAATTTGCTCGGTGCTGCATTTTTATTAGGATTTGTTGGATAAACAGAATTACATCTAGATTTCTAGGCCATGTTTGACTGCTTTCCATTTATTACTGGTCGTCTCCGTTTGACAGTGCTGCAGGTGTGGCATTGAAAATCTAATTTTAAATTTGAACATTAAAAAACAAACTTAAATGTTAGTTTTAGATCCATTTTACTCATTTAATCTTATTTATGTTAATGAGAATAGTATTTTGTTGAATGTATGTTGGTCATTCAGTCCTTTTAACTGATAAACATGCAAGAAAGTGATCATTCACTTCAGTCAAGTGTTAATAGAGGTTTTAATGCACATCCGGCAGTGTTTTTTTTCTAATGGGAGGGAAAAAAGCACCAAAATGACTTTCTTTATTAGCAAAATGTCTCCCTATAAGTACAAAATCAGAAAACTGCTTGTTTATGTTAACCATGATAGTATACTGTTATCAGTATGATGGCCTTTGCAAGCACAGGCTGGAAATCTGTGGTGCATCTCCTTCTGATATAGTACTCCTTGCCTCAGGACTATTACTCCGCTCTTCAGTTTCGAGACTGTGCTATAGAGGGCAAGCTTCAAAGCAGAGGCGTTGAAAACTTCATAACGTTGGACACTTCGGACTCCAATCGTGGAGGTCAAAGCGTTCCCAGAGCAATCACGTTGCTATCATCAGGCGGCGTGCTGTGCGGGCCTGACTGGTCGCCTGTGTTCATTATTGATCAAGGAACTCTCACTCAGAACAGCTGGTGTCAGTG
>JAWQFJ010021449.1:5000-22500 GCA_034096865.1 Theodoxus fluviatilis
TCAGTGTATGTGTGTGTGTGTGTGTGTGTGTGTGTGTGTGTGTGTGTTTGCTGTTTTAAATACCGAAAATGTGAAAATAAAGCAAGTCACAACATGAGAAAGATCGACTGTACTAGTCATAACAAAGCAGGAGACGGCCTGGTCAGCATGCAGCAAAGGGGAATAACTCATATTTAGCCATTCTCATTTCTAAGCATGCCCAATGAGGAAGTTATCCTTCTTCCCATTGTAGTTTCTTTGGTGCATATGAACCTACTATGTTAGGTGGTAACTACGTCGTAGTTGTCTACTTCGTTGTTCACAACTTTGAGTTGTTCCCAACTACGACAGTAAGGTGTGCATGATACGCTACTTGGTCGCCACAACGAAGTAATGACCCAGATGAATAGTTATTATTATCATCCGCCGGAAGGATGAAGGATGACTGATGACGCTTCTCTGTAATAAGCCGTGACCGATGGCAATGGGTGGATGCGTCGACCTGCATTCGATTTGTAAAATGTAAAAGCTTTCACGACCTATTGATGCATTCAACATACAGCTTTGATAAATTAATGCTGTGCATGGCTTACATTTTCTTTGGATGGGTTGCTAGTATCCCGAAATAGAGCGTTTTCTGTGCGAACCGGAGAGAGGTCCGCCATTGAAATTTGCAAATAGTTGGCTACTTAGCCGTGTAGTGCTGATACAGAGCGCCACTAAATTTTGGGTTGTTTAGTTGCCAACTTAGGAGGTAACTACGCGTATTCAGCTTTCATGCACACCTTACTTCGCAATTTAGTAGCAAACTTCCCATTTAGTTGCCTACTACCGTGTAGTAGGTTCATGTGCACCCAACAACAGGTCCCTAAAGCCCAGCATCCAGGGACTCCAGCGGATTAAAAGGGCATCAAGCGAATACGGCCAAGTGTTACTCTTCAAAAAGCAAGGGTGAAGCGAGCAAAAGACATAAATATCGAAGTAGTAGTGGTGGTGGTGGTAGTAGTAGTAGTAGTAGTAGTAGAAATAGGAGGAGGAGGAGTAGTAGTAGTAGTAGTAGTAGTAGTAGTAGTAGTAGTAGTAGTAGTAGTAGTAGTAGTAGTAGTAGTAGTAGTAGTAGTAGTTGACCCTTGTCTCAGCGTTCATTCTATCTAAGCTAGATTATTGCAATGCTCTGCTTTATGGCTGTCCCGAGTATCTCATTGACAGGTTACAAAAACTGCAGAACAACGCCGCTCGCCTGATTTGTAGAGTCCGCAAATTTGAGCATATCACCCCCCACCTTCAGGAACTACACTGGCTTCGTGTCGAGGAACGTATCATTTACAAAATTGCATGCTTATCTTTCAACGCATTCACACAGACAGGACCCGCATACCTCACAGCCCTCATAGACACTTACACGCCACGCAGAACACTTCGCTCTTCAGCAAACACCACCACCCTTGTCCCTCGTAAAATGAAATCATCTTTTGGTGACCGCTCTTTCTTTGCCTCCGCTCCTCTCATCTGGAACTCTCTCCCTGCTAATCTTCGTCTGTATCCCTCTTCCGATTCTGACTCTTTCCGCGCTGACCTGAAGACACACCTGTTCTCTCTTGCATACACATCTGCCAAATAGCCCCCCCCCCCCCCCCTCCCTCCCACTGACCCCACCCGCTCAACTTCACAGCTCCCCGTACATATTCTCGTAATTGTATTTTGTAAATATTTTGTTTTTGATTCACTTATCTCGTTGTGTTTACTTGCTTGTTTGCTCTCCTCATTTGCTTATTTCATTCTTGTTTAGATTGTCGATTGGTTGTCTGCTTGCTTGTATATTTACTGTGTTGTTATGCCTGCTTGATTGCGTTCGATTATTTAGCCTGCTTGTTTGTTTATTTTCTTTTGTTGTATGCTTGCTTCGACTGTGTTTGATTATTCTGCCTGGTTGCTTGTTAATGTTATGTGCTTGTATGCTTGTTCTGATTGTACGTGATTTTGCTGCTAGTGTTGATTGCCTACGTGATTTGCTTGTATCTGATTGTCTGCTTATGATGTGTGAACTAGATTGTAAAGCGCTTAGAGCTCACTTGAGGATAAGCGCTATATAAATATCCATTATTATTATTATTAGTAGTAGTAGTAGTAGTAGTAGTAGTAGTAGTAGTAGTAGTAGTAGTAGCAGTAGTAGTAGTAGCAGTAGTAGTAGTAGTAGTAGTAGTAGTAGTAGTAGTAGTAGTAGTAGTAGAAATAGAAATAGAAGTAGTACAAGTAGACGAAGTAGCAGCAGTCGTAGTGGTAGTGGTGGTGGTGATGATGCTGGTGGTGATGGTGGTGGTGGTGGTGGTGGTGGTAGTAGTAGTAGTAGCAGTAGCAGCAGTAGATAGTAGTAATCGTAGTAGTAGTAGTAGTAGTAGTAGTAGTGGTAGTAGTAGTAGAAGCAGTAGCAGCAGTAGCAGTAGTAGTAGTAGTAGTAGTAGTAGTAGTAGTAGTAGCAGCAGCAGCAGTAGTTGTAAGTACAGAATTATCATGAAATCTGAAGAGGCCTGAGGATTTTCTTCTTTAGATTCCGACTCCGGAATAGACACCGACTCTCTAGTCATCCCTGCTCTTGTCTGACCCGAATACATTAAATGGTATCATACTAACGGTGCCACTGTATTCCTAGCTGCTTCGGCTTTCATCATTTTCCATTCACTTCCTGTCTTCGATGTGTGTGTGTGTGTGTGTGTTTGTGCGTGTGTGTTTGTGTGTGTATGTGTGTGTATGTGTGTATATGTGTGTTATTGTGTTTGTATGGGTGTGAGTGTGTTATTGTGTGTGTATATGTGTATGTGTGTATGTGGGTGTGTGTGTGTGTGTGTGTGTGTGTGTGTGTGTGTGCGTGTGTGTGTGCGTGTGTGTGTGTTTGTGTGTGTATGTGTGTGTTTGTGTGTGTATGTGTGTGTATGTGTGTGTGTGCGTGTGTGTTTGTGTGTGTATGTGTGTGCTTGTGTGTGTGTGTATGTGTGTGTGTATGTGTGTGTGTGTGTTTGTGTGTGTATGTGTGTGTGTGTGTGCGTGTGTGTGTGTGTGTGTGTATGTGTGTGCGTGTGTGTTTGTGTGTGTATGTGTGTGTTTGTGTGTGTATGTGTGTATGTGTGTGTGTGCGTGTGTGCTTGTGTGTGTATGTGTGTGCTTGTGTGTGTGTATGTGTGTGTGTGTGTTTGTGTGTATTTCTACTCTTGTCTGACCCCTACGGACTTGATATTTGCATATCCAGTTGTTCAAGCTTCCAACTTATGACGTTGTCTAAGTGCCTTTAAATTTATTGTACGCACATTTTCCAGGCACTGAGAGCTAATCTGTCCGATTCTTTTGTTTCACATGTAGCTATATGTTGATAATCTGCTTTTGCTTCGCACTGATAGATTTGATGAATAATTTATCAAGCATGCTGCTCTCTGGGCTTTTAGGGTAGAGTTATTTGTAGACGTAACATTTGATGATAAATGTTAATGGATTCATTAATACCAACATCATTCACTTGTACCATATTCGTAATGCTTTCAAGGATTTCCGATTGTCACCGATTATATCAAATGCATGCATTTAAAACATGCTTTCCATGTCCATTGAACATTCGTGTTTTCCAGCAAAAGGCAACTACTTGGTTCAGCATGTGATCGAACTATAATGATACCGTACGAAGTTGTAAAAGGAACGAACAGCAAAGAGGAGAAAGTGCCTAAAATGAGCTTCTAAGTCCCTGTCAGTCCATTGAATTCCTCTAGAAATGTTTTACCCTCAACTCAAACCAGGGCCGAGTACATTGGAGGCTTGATTGATCTCGTAAATCACAGGGAAGTGTGGGTGCCAGTACAGGAACTCGTGGTATGATCAATGGATATTTTTCAAGAATTCAGAAAAATCATTTTCTGCCTGTTTGGAGAGCTGAATCGTGTCGCTCCAGAGCAAATCCGCGAACATCAAATACGCTATTAATTAACGTCACTTCAGCTGTATCTTCTGTGAAAGCTCCGTCTATATCAGCTTGAAATTCGAAGAAAAGCCGGGGAAATTATCGTTTGATTTCGTGATGTTACTTGCGCCCTTGATTTTTGCCCTGGCTTGGCTGGCAAACTTTTATTACATCGGTATCTGTCTCGTGAATCTCCGCTGGAAAACCCACACCCCATCATTTCGAGGTTTACTCTCTAAACTGAAAACAGCATTTCCGACTTCACGTCAATCCTGGTTGCCCCCTCGACTGCACACGCACATGCAGCACGCAACTCTTGTCACAACTGACGAAAGAAGCTGTTGCAATCAGGCTCCAGAAAAGACCCGTTGGAAACAGTCAGCCCACATTATTCCAGTAGGCGTTTTGACACAACGCAGCAATCTGACCGCTCCTCTCTACCTTTAGAATTACTTTTGACGGCTTGGGGTCGAGGGGAGAGAAGTGTTTCGACTTGATGTCTTGCGCTGTACTCACTGGCGAAGTAGCAAGAACAGAGAGTCTAATTTCGATGATTGTCTCTGCGCCAAGATTCTACAAGGGGCCATAAAAACACCAGTAGCAAACCTCCTTCCGGTGGTACGATACTAATGTCCCCCGAGGAGTTCATGTGCTGCATGTGTCTGGTCATCTGTGATAGATGAATGGATTTGAGTGTGGATTGATAATATATATTCGATAGATGTACTTCATTTGTCCTCCATGGTATGCCATTCTTTGTCCACTTTCAGAAAATATGAAAACATACAGTACAAGTGCGTACTGGAACACAACACAACAACAATCCATCAGACGGACACCGCGTCTCATTCGGTCAGCATGCGATTAGCGGAAGGTGCAAACAATCGTCTTGCACGATTTATCCGAAATGTGGGCATTCTGTAAGCCTCTACAAGTGGGGTGCAGCACGGTGCAGGTGCAGAGGAAATGTGTGCCGTCTGAGATGTGAGCCACCTGATAATCTTATTGGCACTGCTTTTCATAAAGTGGCTGCAGGTATTTTTTAACAACATCTGGGTCATTAGGATGGATGCATGGTGGATACATGTGGATGGATGAAAATGGACATACATCAGATGTCCGGCTCAGTATCATGAACCACACTGATTGTTGATTTTTACATAGATCAACAGAGAGATAGACATAGTTTCAGGGTGCCATGGACTAAATAAACATGTACGTAATGTTTTATTCAGACTAACCAACCAACCCAACAACAAACAAACCAACTAACCAATAAACAAACAAAATTCACGGGAGGACATTATTTTGCACATTTGAGCGAGCCTAACAATTTACAAAGCGGAGGAACATGATGGACGGGCCACACGTGAGAAAGGGTAAAGTTGTGCTGGTGACTGCAGGGTCGTCTTAAAATGAAAATGGTTTGGCGCGGTCTGTCACTCGTTCCTGTCTAGACTCAGAGTCAGTTTGCAGTTTGCCGCTGCAGAGGACTACGCAAGGCCACTCCAGTTGCTCTCATTGAAGTCTAGCACGATGAATGGGACACCGATTGGCAACAAGCAAACATGAATGAAAATCGCCTGAGCCGCGATGGCAGAATGCACTTGAATTTGTTGACATGACTCAGTGATGTGCCATCTTCCATATTGAAGGCAAAGACTGAATGTTTAATCAAGATTAATAAAAGTTACTGAAAACACCACAGAAGGCAAAAGAGTTTCTTCTCCACAGACATAGCAAATTTCAGTTAAATACATCAATATTCATGTCTGCGTGAGACCCTCTCCACTAGGCTCACCAAAGCAGAGAGAGAGAGAGAGAGAGAGAGAGAGAGAGAGAGAGAGAGAGAGAGAGAGAGAGAGAGAGAAAAGAGAGGAGAGAGAGAGATCGTTTCTCTGCCTTATACTATACTTTTGGCACACACTGTCAACAGATGCGTGTCCATATCAGTCCCTCACACGGCATTTCCACCACGTCCTATCTACGTGACATGCGCAGACAGGTCCAGCATGCGGGAGTGGGGTGACGTCACTGACACGGGCTAGTGACGTGACGTGCAGAGAATGACGCTTGATCGCCTTTTCATGGGACCCAGGCTTGGCTCAGGCGAGTAGGCCGGCCTTCCGTAGATGGCTGGAGGGCGCCGTATGCATGGAACAACTAGAATATTTATGGGGAATTTTCTCTCTCGGTGTCCTCCGTGATGCGGTCGTGGAGTGGACGTCGGCGGACCCCGAGATGCTCCGTAGTGAGACGCAGTGATCATCTACGATTGGTTTAGAAGATGCCTGCTGGAATGTTCTTTTGCCTCTTTTTTCCCTTCCTTTTCCTCTAGCTCTTTCTTCATCTCCTCCGTCTTCTGACTGTTTCGCTGACGAGTTGCTGTCATCGCACTTTTCCTCCTTTGTCGGTGCGCTGGCGAGTTTGTTCAACATTTATTTTGAATGCTGTTTTTTGTTTGGAATGTACGAGCATACATGTGGTACTTGGGTTGCAGTACGTGTGTAAGACCCAAAACTACTTAAAGGCTCACGTACAGATGGAGGCAGCTGTAAGACAGGTCACCTCTGAGACAAACTTTCTTTGGCTGCGACTGACTGAATCGTCTGTTTTAAATATAAAACATAGAATCTGGTGTTGTAACTATTGATTAGCTAGTGGTGACAAAACTCACTTTGGGGTCCAACATCCGCTAATGTTTTGAGACGTACAAAACTAATAAAGAATTCTCATGGTTTAGATAACATTCCCTGAATAACTGCAACCGTGATGGTGCGTCAACAGCACTCAACGCAAACCTCGCATTGCACGTAGGAGTTTTCCGCTCGAGTGACCAGTTGTGTCTGTCGCCATTACACATGCAGATTAGGTCAAGGCGCGGGGATGCTTTTGGAACAATTCGTACGCCATCACAGCGGGAATCTTTCCAGTGACCCCTTCGACCTTCTCTGTGGACGAAGACACGTAGGGGCCTCCACCTACGCCGGTATCGATCAGTGGTGGGAGTGGTCTGGCGCAGTATAAAGCCCGCTCTCACTCCTGGACTGCCACGCCGACAGCCATCCTTGCAGCTGCACACCCTGCCGCAGTCCACGAAGTAAGTTGGGTCCTCTTTCCTGGACTCCATTCTTCGACAGACCCGCTCACTGTTCGATATCAACTCGCCCTAGCACATCCCGGCAGTTGTTGGTGAGTGAGACCAATTCTTATATCATGGTACGCTGGATTTAGCTTTAAAAGATCTGAGATAACTTGAAAGATCCTCAACATTTTTGTTTATCATCACGTTAATCTGGACAATGCATTATTTTTTCGTCTGATGATACTATGGCAGTCACAATCTTCGCAAAATCCATTGTTGTCTTTCTGTTTGCATGTTCTAGTGACTTTTCTCTACGCATATTCGCATTCCCATACACATGGCTGCTCTGTTTTTATTCTGGCTCACCGGTGGAAATTTGAAGAAAATATTTTATGTGTGCTCTGACTTTTCACACTTTTTCTGTGTAGGTTTATCTTGCGAGTTTTTGTTGGAGATAATTACCCCCTCATTTAACAGGAGTTTTGCTGCAAAAGGTTCACATCCCCTTATAGATAAGAATATTTATCTGTGTTTTTTTATCTCTCATAATGATTTTTGTAACAATTGTTTCATATCTATATATCTACAGACCTTAATATACAGTAAAATCTAGTGTGGTCCCCCCCCCCCTCCCAGATTGAATAGACCTTTCAAATCGGCTAGTGTTACTGTATTGTATTTTTTCCGGGAGTAATCTTAGCTCTCTCGCTCTTTTTCCTAGTCGAATGTCTCTCGAGTGGCAATCGGATCAGGCCACTGCTATCCCGAGGGTCTTTGGGGCGTTGGGCTGCCATCCATCTTGTCAGTTTTTTTACCTCCTGCCCTTTATCGCCTCCCTTTTTAACGTCTGGGCACTCAAAAACTAGGAGTTTTTTCCTCCCGTGTCGTATTTTTCTGTGATGTTCTCCTCATCCTCTTCGAAATACCGAACAGGAAATCTTTCGTCATCTCCACGTTTCAAAGTATCTTATGTGAAACAAAAGTTGCTGAGTCCACAATGAACAGCTTGTTACAGGTTTGAAATGTCGTGTCTTGCAATGCCTGGCGACATTTTGTAATGGACCTTTGCCCTTCTCTGATGTTCACATCCTGTCAGCGGATTGTAATTTATCAGAGATTAGTTTCAAAATGTTGTGAACTAACATAGTTTGCATATATTTCCTCCCTGAAACCTTTGCGGTTCGGACAGCAAGATCTAAAATATGTTCTTGTGCCTACCAAGTGCATATTTTTGTCGTAGCGAAGGTGCGCCTAGAGCACGAGGGGTCACGTTTGTTTTTCGCCTACGTTTTCTTTGTGTTGTGTAGGCACAATTGCTCGTAATGAAAAACATTTCTGGTGTTTACTCACAATTGAACATTTACAACATGACTACAAATTTAAGTAATATATTCCAGAATCGACCGCAGACATCAGTTCAAACTAGAAAAGTTTCATGCCATGACGATTATTTTTAAAGTGTCTGTTACCAGCTTTAAGGTTTTTAAAAATAGCAGATGTGTGGGATATCCTTGACTGACTGATGGCTTTGAGGAGCCCATTACCATACACTGAAACAATTAATAATCGTCGTGCTCTTGGCTGATGAAAAAAGTTGAAAGAATTTCCCCAGACATCCTTCCCGTCTCTCCCCCCACCCGTCACGTCTTCTTTGCAGCAGAAATATTACCATGCAAAACGTGCACGAGAATGAATGCCTTTGCAGTTATCAGGAACGACTTAAAACATAGACAGTAAAAACGTTGACTTGAGAACGATTAAAGTCCGGGCATTTTGAGATAACTCAGCTTGAATTTTCTCTTTTCAAATCAGACCGCTCGAACACGGAGGCTTTACAACGAGGTCTTCCTCACTCAGTCTCGTACTTTTTATGTGGGTGCGATATAAGCCATGAGTCATTTTCGTATAGGATGTGACAATTGTATTGTTCATGTAGTTTGGAGGAAGATAATGAACAACGTAGAAGATAATCCATGAATTTGCATATGTCCTTCAAGTTGCGCACATGCGCCTTTAATAAAGTCTTGAGTATTTCAACCCTCGATGTTTTACTTTATCCTCAATCTTTTGTTCTTTTGGACACCGCCTCCTCCCCCTCCGACCCCCACTCCACCCCCTCCCAATGCTTCCCCCCATTCCTGCAAACAAACCCAGCACACAATTGTAAGTGTCTACCCTATTTATACTAAACCCATATCCCCTCTTCTCAGTCAGTCCGTTCCGATTTTTTCCGATCGACATCACTACGTGCAAAGTTGGAATTAAATCTTATTTTAAGAAATATGGCTTATCTCTACAAAAATACCCATGTATTCCTAGGTAGTCTGAACATGAAAAGGACTTAATCCCGCGCTGTTTTAGCTTCCATCAAAGATGACTTTCATTGTCACTGTCACTGCCTTTTTATCACGTGGATCTTTTTGTGGAGCATTGCAATACACATCATCGTCTAATTATAGCAACACATAGACTACTGTGGATTTTTGAAGGACCTAAAGCGGAATGAGTGAGCATAAGATGCCAAAGATCAGATGGAGGGAAATAGCACGTCCTTCTTTCACGCGGTTTGAAGGGACGCCTGACATTCTAGTTCACTAGAGATTTCGCCTACCGGCGAAAGTGTCTCTAGCCCAGTCGACATCACGTGATGGAAGGTTTCCGTCCGAAATATGCAAATGGAGGTCACACGAGAGGCTTGTGGGATAGGCGATCTGCTCCCTGACATACGCCGTTAAAGTAGTTCTAAGACTATTTCGCACAAAACTCTTAACTTACTCTTGTTGAGGCAATAAACAAGCGTTTATTCGATAAAATAAAATGTTTGTGTTGAAATGGAAACAAGGTTTGACATCTGAATGATTTCTGTAAAAAGTAGAGAAAACAATAGTATCAGAACGAACTATTTTTGGCGCAATGCTGTAATGCGAAGGGTCAAGTCTATTACGCATTCATTGCGAACTGTGCCAGAGTCACATGACTCGGGTTCACATAGTGCGTCTATGATGGACATCAAAGCCTCGAGTAGACGCACTCGATCGTAGGAAACTTGGACACTCTTGGGCAAAGGCGATACAAAATGCTATGGATTAAGAAACCAGATAATTATGTGCGTGTGTGTGTGTGTGTGTGTGTGTGTGTGTGTATTTGTGTGCGTGTGTGTCTGTGTGTGTGTCTGTGTGTGTGCGTGTGTGTGTGTGTGATGTGTGTGTGTGTATGTGTGTGCGTGTGTGTGTGTGTGTGTGTGTGCGTGTGTGTCTCTGTGTGTGTGTGTGTGTGTGTGTGTGCGTGTGTGTCTCTGTGTGTGTGTGTGTCTGTGAATTTGTTTCGAAGGTTTGTGAAGAACTAAACGCCTTTGGATTGAGTGTTCATGTTGTCATCGGAGCTCGTGGTAGTAAATCCCCTGGCTTTCTATTTGTCTTCAATCCCCCTCCCCCCAACCTCTCCCCAACTCCCTGTTCTTTACTCTCTCTCTCTCTCTCTCTCTCTCTCTCTCTCTCTCTCTCTCTCTCTCTCTCTCTCTCTCTCTCTCTCTCTCTCTCTCTCTCTCTCTCCCCCCCCCCCCCCCCCTCTCAAAAACTTTTTGAATGTTTCTTCCCGTACCCCCAACAATACGGTTTACGGGATGTTTGGGCGATTTCCTCTCTTTGCCAATGCGAAGCTGTGTTGTTACAAATACTGGCTTTAAATGGTCAAGATGGAGAAAAGCAGATTGCTCCATCAAGCCTGTCATATGATGCTGTGCACATCCAGAGTTGACAGTGTATGGACAGCGAAAGTAAAGAAACTACTCACAGACCGTAATATTGTGAAGATGTATGAACTAATCAAGGCGTTCCTGATGAGACAGCTTTCTTGAAAGGCATCAGAGAGAAACTTATTGGTCAATTCCACAGGGAATGAAAATTATTGGTAATGAATAGTAACAAATATTCCTTTTACCGAGCCTTCCAAACAACGTGTGCAGTTGAACGGTAGTTCTATGAACCGGACAAGAAAGTATTTAGAGATGCTTTCATAAGATTCAGCATGAGTATTGCTGATTTGTATACATGTACATAAGTATTATGGAGGAAACGCCAGCAAATTATTGTGTTCACTTTGCCGAAAACAGGATGAAACGGAACAACATTTTTTAACTATACAAGTGCTGTCCTGCCGTATATGATTTGAGAGCACGCTGTGTATTTGGTAGTCTAGAGTCTGACAGTAACGACCAGTCAGATCTCTCATGTCCACCAGACAAAAGAAAGCAGTTCGATGCTCAAGTACATATCTATACAACGTATTCAAGCTATGACAGGTGGCTCTGGAGTCTGCAGAGCACGATAGCTTCTACACTGTTGAGATAATTCTCTCTTGTGATTTTGAACTGGAAATGTATGCACACTGCATACTTAAAATGGGCCAGTGACCTTATCAATACAGTATTCTTTCTCTCTCTCTCTCTCTCTCTCTCTCTCTCTCTCTCTCTCTCTCTCTCTCTCTCTACCTCTCGCGCGCACTTCTCTCTCTTCTCTCTCTCTCTCTCTCTCTCTCTCTCTCTCTCTCTATCTTTCTCTCTCTGAGACACTGAGGCGACTGCTAGCTCGGAGCACACGTTTCCTTCGGCTCTGCCTGATTTACGCTTCTGGTTGACTCAGAAGCGGAATGATGCCAGTTGTAAGGTTACCAACAGCTGTTGAGGTAGCGCTGTCTTCGCTGCTCGAGTCGGACGAGCTTTCGTCGTGGAAGGTGGCAGGGGAGTCTGACGGTGTCGTCGTTGTGTTGCGCTTTAGGCCAAGCGACAGGCAGCCATTGCTGGCGAGACACGTCGAGGGCACTGGAGAAGAAAGCCCCCCGCACACCTCCGACGCGACCTGCGGCGTGCACAGAAGCACCGCGCCTTCGTTGAGCAAACTTTTCGACACCATGTTGAAAATAGCCTCCTTACTGCCTCGAATTTCGAACTTGAAAATGATGCTGATGTCGCACAAACTTCACGGGCCTCTACTTCATTTTGCCCTCGCCCCCGACGGCCGTGACCTTTGACCCGACACGCTTCTCTGCACAAAATTCAAGTGATCCTGAAATTCCTTGAAGTGCTGATGTGCAGACGGATTCTCCTTCTACTGACACAGTTGCACCATCACTGATCAGCCAGCAAGTGATGACAAAGAGTGGTTGAAGTGGTTGAAGGCACGATTGGACGCGATGCTATCGAGAAGGGAAAACTGACAGAAAGGGAATGAGTTCGGCGTGGTCAAGGAAAGTCATGTGGTATTATCTGGTGCTTTTGAACCAGTGGTGGAAACGGACGCAACTCAACCGGTCTCAGAGGCTACTTCACCCCAGCCATCATCCACAGATGTCGCCCCCAGTGAAGGATCATGCCCCACCAGCCAGGCGCCTGATCCTTCAACAGCTAAACTTCCATCAACAACAGCTCCATCGCAGTCCAAGAGCCAGCCAGCAGCCAGCCAGCAGCCAGACACAACAAACCCGAAGACACCGTGGGCGACACGGCAAGCACGAGAAGGGCGCGGAGCAGCAGGTCTGCAGTGAAGCAGGCCAGGCGTGAACGAGCCGCACGGACGTTCAAGAAATAATGAACTGTTCTATGTCTCGATCATTTTCCTCGTTCGTGCGCATTCAACTTGCAAGACTGGCGGCCAGTATTGACCGCTACCATGTACATAGCCGCACGTTTCTCTCAAATTTTTGGTAATGGGCCGGTGGCTTACACAAATAAATAGTTGCGTTCGTTTTCGTTCGTTCCCTCTTTCTCTCTCTGTCTTCCTTAATCATACATAATCAGTATGTCGTGATAGTGCATTTGCATGCTTTTAAAGTGAGTTGATGAAAGAATTACGAGTCTTTGCCAAGGTTCGCGCATTATCATTTTTATACCCAGGCCGTGATACGCGAAAACGCAAAGACTTAACGCAGTTTTATTTCGGAAATGTCGGCAAATCACGAGGTTCGGAAAGGAGGGGGGAGGGGGAACCTCCAAAGCCAACGCAGCCGTGACAAGTGCAAGCGATTGGTGACTTTATGCATAGGATGGAATAATTGAATTTGAAGTTGACGATTTACAATCATGCATGTATCATCACTTGAACTCGGAACAACTGTCATGCGTCTAAGTGTTGGCTTTTTAAAACTCTATCGTTTATCCGTCTCTATTTCCCCCCGACTTTCCTGCGGCTGTATTGGTGTTGTTCTGGTTGCAGTGAAAAAAACATCCGTTCGTGATGAGACGCGGAACCTTGATGCTGTTTTTGGTTGCTATGGTGATGCTGGCCTCTGCTGCCCAGGCCAGTCTCAAGCCTGCCAGTCACGGTGAGTCAAAAGAAAACTCTGTATCGCTTTTTCTGAATTTCCCAAAAACTCTGCACTCCTATGTGTTTGATGTTAGTGTTAGTGTTAGTGTGAGTGAGTGTGTGTGTGTCTGTGTGCGTGTGTGTGCGTGTGTGTGTGTGCGCGCGCGCGCGCGCGCGTGTGTGTGTGTGTGTGTGTGTGTGGTGTGAGTGAAATCAACGAAGTTGAATTTATATATTTCTCTTCCACTTCACATACTTTTCTTAGGACGTTAAAATAAGTTATATGGACGTCTCTCTCTTCCTCCGCACTCTGTCTCTCTCTCTCTCTCTCTCTCTCTCTTCTCTCTCTTTTTCTATCTCTCTCTGTCTCTCTCTATCTCTCTCTCGCTCTCTATCTCTCTCTCTCTTTCTCTCTCTTTTTCTCTCTCTTTCTCTCTTTTTCTCTTTTTCTATCTCTTTTTCTATATTTTTCTCATTCTCTCTCTCTCTCACTCTCTCTCTATCTCTCTCACTCTCTCTCTCACTCTCTCTCACTCTCTCTCTCTCTCTCTCTCTCTCTCCGATCTGTTAAAATCCCGTGTGCTCTTCGCTATTTGCTTACGTTATATTCATCAGTGCAAACCATTAGCCACGATGTACAGTTGAGTCTTTTTAAATAATGGGTCGACTCGACCAAATGTAGTGAATGAATGAGGATTTTATATTTGTCATGTAGTTGATTTTAATTCTTGTAATTCACTGACTTGCCCCAGCCTATTAAATAATCAAAATTAATGCAAAGCAACGACAGTCTTAACAGCAGTTGAGCGACACATTCCTCCCTGAGTTTGCAAAGTACCCCATAGCGTAGCTGCTCACAGCTCTGAGAATGAGCAATTGAGAAACATTTCAAGAACCCCAGGTAGCGATGACCTTCATGGAGCGTTTGCATGACCTCGGCAATGAATGATAGTTTAAATCTCAATGCTGCCACAGTTGATGTGATTTTACTTTAGCTGTAACAATACGAGCTGAAACACATGCACACAACATCCCATTGTCTGTAAAAAGAAATGTCATTCCATTTGGCGTGAGGGTGTCCAGGCTGGTTCAGCAGAGACAAAAATACAAATCGGGTTGCTAGGGGAGACTCCCCGTGGCACTTGCACGGAAGACACCGTCTATTTGCGGACGGAAATTGTCTCGAGGCCGGTTCATAGTGCTATTTTGGGGAAAGAATGGGGGGTCACAGGTGTCTCGCCCTGAATTCCATTACTGCAGTGCCAGAACTTGGATCCCAGAGGGGGGAAAGTCTATCCAGCAGCCCATTACAATGAGATGGGGGGAAAAGCGTTTGCCCAGGTGGTCCACGGATTTTTGTGGCTGTCGTAAAGGATTTCCAAGCAAAGGAAGCGTGATGGTGTCTATTGGAAGCTCGTGGTTTTTCTTTTCTTTAAAAAGTCTCGCTGCTCTGGTCTCGTTGCTTGACTGCAGTAATTGTCCTATGTTCTATATCATCCTAGTACGTTGGCTCTTGGAAGTTCTAAGAAAACCGAAATTACTGACATCGACGAAGACGAGAGCAAACGATGACATTGCTGACAGTGGCGGAGGCGGCAGTGGCGATGGTAGTGTCTTTCTTAGCAGGCCACCAAAACGCTCATCACAACACTTGTTCTGTCTCGTCTCGACTATGGAAACTCTCTTCTCGCTGGCATCCCCGACACTCTGCTTAACAAACTCCAGAAAGTTTAGAATTGTGCTGCTAGGCTAGTTTTTCGATGTCCCAAGCGTACCCATGTCTATCACCCCTACATACACTTCACTGGCTCCCCATCTCTCAGAGGATAGATTATAAACTTGCTACTTCGTGCTTCAAAGCCATCGACAACACCGCACCACACGCTCTTACATAAATTCTTGCAGTCTACACGCCCTCCAGATCTCTACGCTCAGCTGCTGACTCTCGAATGCTTAAGCGTTAAGGTCCCCCGCCGTAATAAGAAAACTCAAGGACAGCTTGCCTTCTCCTATATTGGACCTGTAACCTGGAATAGTCTTCCTCTCTCATTCCGTCATTCTGACACTCTGCCCCAGTTCAAAAGTGCTCTAAAGACCCACCTCTTCCGTTCCGCCCTTCCTGCTGAGCTGCTTCGCCTTATTTGACCTGGCCTGCAAGTGCTGTGTAAATTCTATATTTTGTTCTATTTGTTCTATTGGATCTTAGTTTTTTGTGTGTTTATGTGCGTAGTGTGTGAGTTTTTGTAGGACTGTGGTGTTGAGTGGTTGTATGAGTGTTGATTCTTTGGATTGTAAACGCCACGAGAATGTGCGTATGAATAAACTATTAGTGGCGATGGTGGTGGTGATGGCAGTGGTGGTGGCAGTCTTGATGGCAGTGGTGGTGGCAGTGGTGATGGCAGTTGTGATGGCAGTTGTGATGGCAGTGGTGGTGGCAGTGGTGGTGGCAGTGGTGACGGCAGTGGTGGTGGCAGTGGTGGTGGTAGTGGTGTTGGCAGTGGTGGTGGCAGTGGTGGTGGCAGTCGTGATGGCAGTGGTGATGGTAGTGGTGGTGGCAGTTGTGATGGCAGTTGTGATGGCAGTGGTGGTGGCAGTGGTGACGGCAGTGGTGGTGGAAGTGGTGACGGCAGTGGTGATGGCAGTGATGGTGGCAGTGGTGATGGAAGTGGTGTTGGCAGTGGTGTTGGCAGTGGTGTTGGCAGTGGTGGTGGCAGTGGTGATGGCAGTGGTGATGGCAGTGGTAGTGGCAGTGGTGGTGGCAGTGGTGGCGGTGGTGATGGTGGTAGTGGGGATGGCAGTGGTGGTGGTAGTGGTGATGGTAGAGTGATGGTAGTGGGTGTGGTGGTGGTGATGGCAGTGGTGGCGGCGGTGGTGATGGCAGTGGTGATGGCAGTGGTGATGGTAGTGGTGGTGGTGGAGGTAGTGGTGATGGTAGAGTGATGGTAGTGGTGGTGGTGGTGGTGGTGATGGCAGTGGTGGTGGTAGTGGTGATGGTAGTGATGGTGGTAGTGGTGATAGCAGTGGTAGTGGTAGTGGTGATGGTAGTGATGGTGGTAGTGGTGATGGCAGTTGTGATAGTGACGCAGTCGTGGTAGTAATCATGGTGGAAATGGTGAGGGTAATGACGACGACGACGTTGCTGCTGCTGCAGCTGCTGCTAATGGTGCTGCTGCTGACGTCGATGATGACGATGATGACTGCGATGATGATGATGATGATGATGATGATGACGATGATGATGATGATGATGATGATGATGATGATGATGATGATGATGATGATGATGATGACGACGACGACTACAATGATGATGATGACGACTACAATGATGATGATGATGATGATGATGATGATGATGATGGTGATGATGATGATGATGGTGATAATGATGATGATGATGATGATGATGATGATGATGATGATGATGATGATGATGATGATGATGATGATGATGATGATGATGATGATGATGATGATGATGATGATGATGATGATGATGATGATGATGATGATGACGACGATGATGAGAAGATGATGATGATGATGATGATGATGATGATGATGATGATGATGATGATGATGACGACGACTACAATGATGATGATGATAATGATGATGACGACGACTACAATGATGATGATGATGATGATGATGATGATGATGATGATGATGATGATGATGATGATGATGATGATGATGATGATGGTGATGATGATGATGATGATGGTGATGATGATGATGATGATGATGATGATGATGATGATGATGATGATGATGATGATGATGATGATGATGATGGTTGATGATGATGATGATGATGATGATGATGATGATGATGATGATGATGATGATGATGATGATGATGATGATGATGATGATGATGATGATGATGATGATGATGATGATGATGATGATGATGATGATGATGATGATGATGATGATGATGATGATGATGATGATGATGATGATGATGGTGCCATTTTGGGCGTCTCTCATAGACATGTGAGTCTTATGAAATAAACTTGACATAATACTGTTATAAATCGAATGTGCCGTACGGTGTGTGCACGTGCTTTTGTTTTTATTGTGATTATTTTTAGCATGAGTTGGTGACGTAGTGGCTGATGAGTGTTCAAGTGTGAGCGGATGATCTGATTGATTGTATATTTATCGAGTGAAAGCGGTGTGCGACAC
>JAWQFJ010021449.1:27500-30000 GCA_034096865.1 Theodoxus fluviatilis
CACACACACACACACACACACACACACACACACACTCTCTCTCTCTCTCTCTCTCTCTCTCTCTATCTCTCTCTATCTCTCTCTCTCTCTCACACACACACATACCTCTCTCTCTCTCTCTCTCTCTCTCTCTTTATCTCTCTCTCTCTCACACACACACACACACACACACACACACACACACACACACACACACACACACACACACACATTGGGGATAGCCTTGTGCGATTTAGATTTGAGATAAATGATCTAAAAAGTAATCAGCAAACTGTGCGCAGAGACAAAGAAGAACAAAAATGTCCATTCTGCAATGAAATCGAAGATGAAGAACATGTCTTCCTATATTGTAAGCTGTATGATGGCATAAGACGTAAACATCTCGCACAGTACTTAAGTGACAACGTAAAGATGAAATGTAGTATCCTAGTGAAAGGATGCAATGTAAATATATCAAGGAATGTCACTATGTACATTCATTATGCTTTTGAACTGTGTGAGAAGATAACGACAAGTGTTAATAAGTGCAAATTCCAGTTCTGCCTGGTCTGTATATGTCATGTAATTCATCGTATGAGCTTTCATGTACCTCAGTTCGCAACAGAATCCCCGACAACCAGTCGGAAAGGACCATGATAAATACATGTACATGTATTTGATATTTGTCAACGCTTATTCTTAGTGTTTATTATTTTTCCATTTTTCCATTCTTCATCTTTCTTTTGTACATGTGTGTTATACCACAAGCGTTGTATGGGCTGTTGGCCTGGCAATAAACCAGTTCAGTTCAGTTCCGTTCTCTCTCTCTCTCTCTCTCTCTCTCTCTCTCTCTCTCTCTCTCTCTCTCTCTCTCTCTCTCTCTCTCTCTCTCTCTCTCGCTCGCTCTCTCGCTCTCGCTCTCTCTCTCTTCCCGATATTCGGTTACTTCCTTTAAATGCATTATCACACAATGGGATGGAGCAAAGCAAATCTCGTTTTGAGGTCCAATTTCCGCGGGAAATGCAGAGAAGGAGATTCCCGGTGAGTGGGTGGGCCTGCAAATCCTGAGAGCACACAAACATGGAGTGCGGAGGCAACATTCGCGTGACGTGCATTGATCTCGAGGGTCTTCAAGAACTTCCAAAGCAAGATCGCCGTGTATCCTTTCCTCTTCCCTCATCCCCCAAGCAGCAGAACCCATTCCCTTCCTCCTCCATCCCTTCCATCACTTCAGTTGAATCTGACACGTCCGGCCTTAGCATTGTTGCCTTCTATCCACCCACCCCCATCCCCCTTCCCACAACACCAGCCCCCCCCCCCCATCCCCCTTCCCACAACACCAGCCCCCCCCCATCCCCCTTCCCACAACACCAGCCCCCCATCCCCCTTCCCACAACCCTAGCCCCTCCCCTGTCTCCCGCTCCAAGGTCTCACTTCATGCGGCTTCTAATCCTAGAACATCAAAGTTTCCCCCCGAACCTCCACCTTCGGGCATTCCTATTAGCCATCCCTTCGGCCCCTCCCCCGCGCCCCACCCCCTTCATCGGCTGCCCACTAGACCTGCTTCTGTACATCTTTAATCCTCTACCCGTCACCGCTGCTTCCTGCACTCACGTGTAACCCCCATCTCCCATTTCCTAGTCTGCCTCCCCCCTTTCCCCCTCCCCTACCCCCTTCCCCTTTCCGTTCCTCTCAAAGTCTTCATAGCTCGAATTTCCACTTGCATCTCTCGACATTCCACCACTCACCTGCCACTATCCATCGTCTGTCACTATCCATCGTCTGTCACTATCCATCGTCTGCCACTGTCCATCGTCTGCCACTATCCATCGTCTGCCACTATCCATCGTCTGCCACTATCCATCGTCTGCCACTATCCATCGTCTGCCACTATCCATCGTCGGCCACTGTCCATCGTCTGTCACTATCCATCGTCTGTCACTATCCATCGTCTGTCACTATCCATCGTCTGCCACTGTCCATCGTCTGTCACTATCCATCGTCTGTCACTATCCATCGTCTGTCACTATCCATCGTCTGTCACTATCCATCGTCTGTCACTATCCATCGTCTGTCACTATCCATCACCTGCCACTATCCATCGTCTGTCACTATCCATCGTCTGTCACTATCCATCGTCTGCCACTGTCCATCGTCTGTCACTATCCATCGTCTGTCACTATCCATCGTCTGCCACTATCCATCGTCTGTCACTATCCATCGTCTGTCACTATCCATCGTCTGTCACTATCCATCGTCTGTCACTATCCATCGTCTGTCACTATCCATCGTCTGCCACTATCCATCGTCTGTCTGGGACAGAAAGAACAGCAGAGCTGCGTTAGAAAGAGTGGCAGGAGGAGGAGAAGAAAGAAGAGGAGCAGCATGAGGAGCCGAAGGAGGACCAGGAGGAGGAACCGCAGGAGGAGGAGGAGGGGGAGGGGAGGAGGACGAGACCGACGACGAGGACGAGGACGATGTCGAGCACGATGAGGAGAGGAGGGGGAAAAGCAGGAGAAGG
>JAWQFJ010021449.1:32500-42500 GCA_034096865.1 Theodoxus fluviatilis
ATTTTCTAAGTATGCCATCAGATAGCTTAATACTCATTTATCACGGACCGGCGGTGGAATGAATAAATATGAGAAACAAGAGATCAGCCGGAGGGAAACAGATCGTCCGCTTCTCAAATGATTTCAAAGGACTTCTTTGACCGACATCAAAGCATCGAGTAGACGCATATCCCGGCAGCAAACGAGAACACTCCGGGGCAAAAGAGATGAAGACCGTACGGATACAAAACGCTCTGGATGAAAAGCCTAGGTTTCCTGTGTGTGGGCGACTGAATCCCGCGGATTCTGGCTTAAGTATGCCTGCTCGATCGACTCCCCTCAAACGAGGAGTTCGATCTGAGGGAGGAGATATTGATGATCCACACTTTGTTTGACAGTCCTGGGCTTCCCGTGGGCGGAAGGGAGGGGTGGTTTCAGGAAACTTCCCCGACTCAAGGTATCTACAGTCAATGCCGGGCGTCGTCTCTGGTGCAAGCGAACGCCCTCGCCCAGCGTCAAACCAGAACACGACCCGGGGCAATTTACCTTAGGTGTCTTGTCAGACTTTCGATCTTCTCCTGCTTGACAATTGAATGCGGCAAGCTTAGACTCCTTGTGTAATTTCCTCCATTTGCAAAGGAAAACGATTTTAAAACAGACAACTCAAACTGAATGGCTCTCTCTCTTGCCTTCAAGACTTTTCAAGAAACTGAATAAGAAGTGTACGTGAGCCCCTCCAAGACGCAGTGTGGCTCAATGTATCAGTTTGAGACATATCGAGATTGTATTATCGTTAACAAAGCGCAAAGAATTGGGTTTTCGTTTCCTCGAATATATAAGAAAATAATAGAGTTAAAGATGAATATTAGCCGCCGTCAGCGCTTAAGTAGAATTTAAAAATGGTGACTGCATGCTGGGTGACGGTTTTTCTGTTTGTTGGTAGACAAATGAGGAGATGCGACTGGGGCTTGCATCCAAGCGTTGGCACCAGTTTATTGCTGCGCTTTGAATAAACTCTAGATCCTCCAGACACAACGGGATGTGGATCTGAAACTGCCCCGATGACCCCGGTATCTCTCTGGGAGTGCTGAAGCGCCCCTGGCGGAGCAAGTGGAATACGCCTCGAAACCCAGAGGGCAGAGGGTGCTGCTGATGAGATGCGTATCGACCGGTCCTGGCAGTGTGTTGCAATTGGAACGAAAAATATTCGTCAGCAACATTTTTGCATCGCACTGTTATGATTTATGATTGTTTAGATTATTGCGTACCGCCCTGTCGAAACAAAACAAGAGTATGATTCTCTTTTCTCTCCTCGAACAAAATGTGAAAAAGTTTATGAGGAGTTTCAGTTCACACGAGCGCATTAGAAGTAGAGGTCACGGGCGCAGAAACCCCCCTTCTGATTGGAGGGTCGGCATGAGTTCAAATTCGAGCAAATATAAGTTCAGATAGACAGACCGCATTGCGCTGAAGGAAAAGCAAGGAAGCATCCAAAAACTCCGCTGTGAGTGACAACACCCCCCCATCCCCCCCCACCCCCCCAAAAAAAAGAAGAAGAAAAAAAAAAGAAGAAAAGATATAATGGTTAGTCGTATCACAAACGTATCACTTATTCAATCTTCATGAAAGAGTGTGTGTAACAAGGAACGAAACTATAATATTAGTTTATTGAAAACAGATTTTGTACCATCTGGAGCTCTGGTGATAGTTATCAGCAGTATTGGCATAACGAAACGTGGCGTTATTGTGGCAGGTGATGCATTCAATCAAAGGGTTATTCACACTGGCACACGAGCATCTAATGTTTGTCCTTTTACTGTCCATGTTTCCCCGTCTGTCCTCCACCGGGTTAAAGTAAAGTTTCACAGACAGCTGACATTAAAAAATGTCAAGCTTTAAATAAAGATCTATTTGAGCTTTGTCAGCCGTCCCACGCGGCAACCAGTGCTACGACTTGTTATCAACCATTAACAACCGCATTTCTCTGTCCTAGCTTAATTCACTACTCCCCTGACCAAAGCTGCTTTCTCCTTCAAGATTCCTAATGACATATTTAATTATTCAGCTGAGTAAGACCTCGATGGATGGGCGTCTGGTGCGGCACCTTGGGAATATGGAGGAGCTGCCTCTATAGAGCATTACCAGTGAGAGTTCCGATAATGCTCGGATAAGAGGACTTTGGCCAATGACGTACGTGACTATTTCTATCCAGACGTTCAGAAATTGCACCTTGCCATTTACAAAGCTGGCTGAATATTTATTGTAAAAAAGGAACACACCGCATTTGACGTGCTAGTCCAGCGTTGTCGTCACTTTATGGACACGATTTTCTGGATTTTTCTATTCGTTTTCTACTAATCTGAAGCGGTCTGATGGGTGCGGTACCTTCTCAGGTTTTCCAGTTGTTCATTCTTTGCTTCTTCACTGATGCTTCATTTCCCACTCGAAGCATCACGTGGTAGTTGCATGCAAAGAAAGCAAAGTTTTTCTATTTTGAAAGACGTTCACATAGACGTGATATCTGATGTGCAGGTCTCACTACGCACTCACGTTTCAATGTTTGCATGCACGTACACTTTCATACACGTACACGAGTGCGCGCGCGGAAACACACACACACACACACACACACACACACACACACACACACACACACAGATACTCAGAAACGCACACAAACACACGAACGGGCACGCGCGGACACAAACACATTAATATTGAAGAGAGAGAGAGAGAGAGAGAGAGAGAGAGAGAGAGAGAGAGAGAGAGAGAGAGAGAGAGAGAGAGAGAGAGGACGCACAGATGGACACACACACACGTACACACACACACACACACACACGCGCGCGCGCGCACACACACACACACACACACACACACACACACACACACACACACACACACACACACACACACACACACACACACACACACACACACACACACACACACATGCACACACACATGCACACACACACACACACACACACACACACACACACACATGCACACACGCACACACACACATGCACGCACACATGCACACTTATTGCAGCAGCAGTGGTACTCAAACACAATTTTTATCATGTTTTCGGAAACACCAATTCAGCTTCGCTTTCTGTGCTCGGATGCATATAGACTGGGGCTCTTGATTCCAGTTTTCCCGACTACGAAGCACGCAGCAACCAAACGTGTATTTCCTGAAGCGATGAGTTTGAAGATTAATTTTAGGGGTTTCTATCTGGACTTTGGTGTTTTTGACATAACTGACATGCCTCAACAGCATAACAACCTACGGAACATCACCGTAAATATAGCCATGTAATGCAAAACAAACAAAACAACAACAGTAAAAATAACAACGAACCCAACGTGAAACGTAAAATGCAAGCGCACACTTTGCTGAATTAATTATAAGAAGAAAACAGAACTTCAACCAGATAGTGGGTTCCAAAATTGGAATTGGTGTAACCTATAATCTTTACTTCAAGGACAATCATGCCGCAGAGTGATCACAGTCATAAACAACGCTCTCTTCCCGAGACGAGATGAAAGCTACACCTTTGCCTCTGTTTGATGAAGAACACAAATCTACAACGCTCTCTTCCCGAGACGAGATGAAAGCTACACCTTTGCCTCTGTTTGATGCAGAACACAAATCTACAACGCTCTCTTCCCGAGACGAGATGAAAGCTACACCTTTGCCTCTGTTTGATGAAGAACACAAATCTACAACGCTCTCTTCCCTAGACGAGATGAAAGCTACACCTTTGCCTCTGTTTGATGAAGAACACAAATCTACAACGCTCTCTTCCCGAGACGAGATGAAAGCTACACCTTTGCCTCTGTTTGATGAAGGACACAACTCTCTTGGATTTCGATGCTAGAGGGACACACTTGGAGAAAACGCATCAGCATCAAAGACGTGAATTCCTCAGCATTGGTGGAAACAAAAACAAAAATAACGCCGCAGCCATGCGCGAGCTGCATGAGTGGAATGATTATGCAGTTTCGCGAGGGCACTCTGACGTTTGATCAGAGAGAGCACTGCTGTTTATATTCATTTGACATCTTGAGCTGCCATTACGATCGGTACAATACCATTATGGAACTTGTCCCCACTGTTCCCAGTAATTAAAGACGTGGCAGTTTTCAAATGCAGGCGCAGACATATTTATTTGTTCACAGTGCACCATGCCATTATCATATAACAGGGAAACCCATTGTGAGCATGAACTGAAAGATAAATCATCTGTCTCCTAATGTAAAATGCAAACCATACAAGCTTAAATGCATGATGTCTTAACATGGAAAATACCATCGCAAGATTTTCTCTTAGCATTTAGATTCTTTATTGGCCAAGCTCACACACAGAAAATAGAGGCACGTGCATGCGCTAGTATTGACGATTCTCACTCGTCTGTAGGTGATCTTTGGCGGTTCTGAATGAATCGATATTTGGAATTTAACTGAAATGGGAACAAAGCCGTTTACATGATGTAACGTGTATTCCTGACCTAATGTAACGCCTTTAAGTATTTAAAAGTCAAGAGAAAGTACCAGGAATGTTCAGATGGCAGCTGCATTTCGGACGACAGTGAATGCATGCAAAGTTCTAGACAAGTTTACATTATTTTTTGCAAGCAGAGTCTTAGAAACTCTCTAATCACGTAAAAACCACAATGATATTGCAGTGCCTGTTGACATTTTACGATGCTTGACAAACTACTGGCATATTAAGTTTTCTGAGGAGTTTCGACAAACATTACTGCAGCTGTTTTGCTTGCCAATGTGTCCTGGATTGCCTCGTCTGACCTTTTCACTCCATATATAGCATCAGAAGCATTTTCAGGTTAATCAGTTGGTTTTGGAATATCTTTGATATTCGACATGGTTAATTCTTTTCAAGAACTTTAGCATTATTGTATCATGATAATGCACACATTCATTTTGATTTGCAGCCCATTGGCAAAACCGACTCTTCAATCAAATATACGAGTATTCCGTTTGCAACAGCATATCAAAGTGGGAGGGAGATGGAGGGGTGGGGAAGGGGGGGGGGGGGAGTGAGAGTGCTAGAAATGTGTAGAATCAATATATATGCATACAAAGAGCCAAACTCCCATCTGCATAACAATAAGATTAGCAACAGCTTTTGTGGGTAACAACTGTAATGGAAAGTGTCAGGCTGCTATAAATGTTTGAGTGGATATCAAAAAAAGAAACAATGAAGATGTCACGAAACATTATAACTGTGGCAGGTTACTTTACCTTCATGATGACGAATCAAAGAGGTAAATATTTAATTGTCAGGTCTACAGGAGAAAACGCCATCATGATCGGTGGGCTGTTAGGTGACGAAAATAACTTGATAAAGCGAGAGCACTTTTGTGGGAGGACAGAGTCCTAAGAGAAATTGTCTGCACACAGCCACCACGTACTTCCCTTTCATCTCCATATTCTGAGCTAAATCTTAGGAACGACGGTAAACAACAGGGTTTGTGGAAGACAGTCTCGGTGAGAGAGGAGGCAAATCCCAGGGGAAGATTCCTTCATTCGCTCCCCAGGAGAATACATCAGTGCGAAGAGGAAGACGGTGCAATGCGGGGTCTTTGCACCACCGGGGTCCACGTCTTTGTCCGACATTGATCAACAGTCGCCATTGCATCACGGCAGATGGCGGCGGACGCCATACCGGAAGAACATGGAGATTGGCTTCCGCACGGCTGCACGTCGATCACGCGCCCATGCAAACCAATGAGATGCCAGGACGCACCGGGCGCGCGAAGAATAATGGAAAGGCGGAAGTTGGGATGGTGGTGTAGATGGACGAAAGAGGAAATGGAGGGGCATGGGTGGTCTGGGTCACTGAGCACTGTGGTCAGATGGAATAGACTGGGGACGAGCCAGGACGCCTCCCTGCTCAGACGAAGACAACGCAACTCTGCTGAACTCGCGATTTGCAAGAATCGAACGCATAATATCCCTTTACGAAAAGCACAGAAAGTTTCTGAAGCGAGGAAAAGTTATAATTCCTTTATGACGTCATTGCAATTTCAACCTCGTGGAGCCAACGACGCAAAATATTGGAATTAGAACACGTGTCTGTGAAGAAGAGTGTTGTTGTTGCACGTTCATTGCAGCTAGAACATCAATTCAAACATTAATTATCACTCGTACCTTCATGAAACTGACACAGCTAAACTAGAGACTCTAAGTGGAAGTCTCACAGATTTGTGAAAATAAGACTAGAAGAACGATGATTTGGGGGGGTGTCGGGGGTTGGTGGATGGGAAATAATTATTTTTCCAGAGAGCAATCAGATTCCACAGCTTCTTTCAAAGGCAAACCGAATGATCGATTACAAAATGAAATGAAAATGAATATATATCCTTATTTGAATAACAAATTAAAAGCATTTAATGCATTTGTACGGTTTTTGGTGGGGTGCTTTTCATTTAATTTTGTTGATGTGTGTGTGTGTGTGTGTGTGTGTGTGTGTGTGTGTGTGTGTATGTGTGTGTGTGTGTATGTGTGTGTATGTGTCAGTGTGTGTGTGCCTATTCTCTCTCTCCTTCCCTCCCCCCCTTCTCTCTCTCTCTCTCTCTCTCTCTCTCTCTCTCTCTCCCTCTCTCTCTCTCTCTCTCTCTCTCTCTCTCTCTCTCTCTCTCTCTCTCTCTCTCTCTCTATTTCTCTCTCTCTCCCTCTCTCTCTCTCTTTCTCTCTCTCTCTCTCTCTCTCTCTCTCTCTTTCTCTCTCTCTCTCTCTCTCTCTCTCTCTTTCTCTCTCTCTCTCTCTCTCTCTCTCTCTCTCTTTCTGTCTCCAACTGCTTCCTTTTTCTTCGGTACGAATCTTTAAATTGCGTGTTCATGTATTGGTCGCCGTCAGAATGAAAGATGATAAATTCTACCCTCGTCACATTCCCTTTATGAAACCACAAAATCTTGAATGATTATAGAGCTAGGTTTGATGTGTGCAAACATGCACCGACGGGAAAAGGTGGACACGGGAAAAGGTGGACACGGGAAAAGGTGGAGACGGGAACAGGTGGAGACGGGAAAAGGTGGAGACGGGTAAACCATCTAGTTTGACTATAGAGCTAGGTTTGATGTGTGCGAACATGCACCGACGCAGATGTTCGATCAAGCGCATTCTATTCAACCTTATTTTTTTAACACAGACATGTAGCAGTGTGATGTGTGTGACAAAGTTCACCACTCACCTGCAGGTGAACCATTCTCACTATGTGGTGAGTGCCTGAGTTGTATTTGAGAAGGGGCTGATTTGTGAAAATAAAGACAGTGTAAAACCTTGTAAACGTCTGCCCTTCTGCATCAGCGTATCAGTGTTATGACCAAACATAACGAGTGTAGCTTTTAGACTGTCTTTATTTCCACAAACCAGCCCCCTTCTCACTACAACTCAAGCACTCAGCACATAGTGAGAATGGTTCGCCTGCAGGTGAGTGGTGAACTTTGTCACACATCACACTGCTACAGACGTCTACACTCTTTCTGAGGTCCCAATCAATCGATTTAAATGTCATGTCATGGAAGAGACAGCAAAAATGCTCCACAAGGGACAGAGGTGTATTTCCGCTGCATAGAGAAGGGAAGAACTACTACTCTGCAGGAGCGGTACCGCATATTTCCCAAAGGAGAATAATTCAGACGGCAAAAATCCTGTATTTCTTGAGTATACCCGCCCTGCGGACAAAGGCATGCCGTCCTGCATAGCTTGGAAGTATCCCTCCATCGCGAGGCTTCAATCAATCACTGACAGGCCATCGGTTTTCCTGAGAGCATCTTCTCTGCCCACAATGTCTCGCTTTTGCTTGGGTCAGCGGTTCTCAAGCAAAATCTCTGGTGACCATTTTCCTGAATCGAGTCCAACTTGAGAAGATTTTTTCGCTTGACATGTCCTTGTAAGAAAGGAACTTCTTTTGAGACGAAATAAGTTAAAAAAAACAACATAAAACAGTGTTAAAAATGGTCGCGGGTTCTGCTGCACTAAATGTTCTTGTTCGTTGCCAGTTGGACAAAATGGCGGCTAGACTAGACATTTGGGCTTTGTCATATTATTCCTCAAAACAAAAGCAGTTTTGTATTCCTGTAAGGATGATGTTTTTCTTCTGATGCCAAAGTTGTAGAATCATTCTCACAGATGCATGCATGTTCCATCAGCACACAGTTGCAAAGGGATAAAGCAGTGTGCACTACCACGTGGAAAGGTGTCTATTTCTAGCAGCTTTGCAAATGCAAAGGTTACCCTCCACTTTGTGTAGCATTTGAAGAGTGCCAGCATGAGCAAAACTGCTTCACGTTGGAGCTACATATCTATTCTCTCATCTGGGGAGGAAGGACGGTCGTCACCATCGTGGTGAAAGCCGAGGGTGATAGAGCCCGTCGGTCTCGGTGTAGTTCGAGTTTCCACTTGCACATCCATACTTAAACATATCAGTGTCTTTCTTGGATGACAGAACTCTAGCACTGCCCAATCATGGCCAGAGAGATTCCCTCGAGAGCCAGGACAAGAAACAGGTTCGCTGATAAGACCAAGTGGTTTTTGGGGTAGTTTCTCATTCACTGGCACCGACTTAGTTACTAGCCGTTTTGGATGAACGGCATATGAAGGACACACTGGTGCCCATTTCCTCTCCCTTCAATCCGTCCAGTTGATTTTCCGTCTACGTAACTGACTTTCTGTCCATCTCCTCCTCTGTTTCGTTGTGTCCGTCTACGTTTTCCTGTCTTTTGTTCACCTTCTCGATGTCCTCTTTTATGTCGGTTTTCCCGTGTATCACAGGTAAAAACCAGCCTACCATCAGAAAAAAAATGTATTTACATGTCTATTTGAATCTAAAAATGGAGAGGTTGACATTGCATACTATTTTGGGGGGTCTTATTCTAATCAAAATAAGGTTTTGATATGATATAAAGTTTTGATAGTCAGGAACTTCACACGTGAGCTTTTGGGTCCAAATGATGAAATGTTGCTCTCTGAGGGACCAAAGAAAAAAAAGAAACTACAAGTAGTCATCTGGTCAAGTCAAGTGAAACAATCATTATGATAAACAATAAATATCATTCTCAATTTGCGGTTTTTCCAGTGTACAGTTTGCAGTGAAATGACAGTGTCCCTAGTTGTGAATTCACAACGCGTGTAGCTGGCTAGAAAGAGGATAAAAAAGCCTTGTACAACAGATGCAAGTGTGACGAGCATCATTTCTGGTCTCATCTGACAGGGCAACTCCATTGTTGCTTTAGCCAGGTCTGTCAAGATAGTTTCCATCGACTCTGCACTATAGGACAGGCTCATCCAATGCGCGGACGTCTGATGATCAAATGTTGTCTTGTTCACATGTAATCCAAAGTGTGTCACATCCTTTGAATTCTGTAATGGTCAAACACCGTAACCGTGGAACCTACATAGTTTATGTGAACTAGTTCGGTATAGTTGTCACAGTTGACTAAGCCCTCAACAAATTCAAAGGTATCCACACTGTTTTGTCACCCATGTGTTCCGAAGGGCTCTGGGTTCATTGTACCGCTAATAGCTAAGACATCTGGATATTCTGTCGTTCATCCACTGGCAAATATTCACAAGTTTCTTCACTACTTTTGATTCGATCAGATACTCGCCATTGCTCACAATTTCGCCAGAGTTAAACCCGTCCAATATGCCCGAGGTTTATATCTCTCTCTCAACAAAGTCTCTATAGCTCAGTGATTGACGCAGTATTTTGATAAAATTCAAAGACCTGCAATTAATTCGAGTTTTAGTATGTTTATTAACTGTTTACGTTGATGTGGATACTTGACGAAAAGTCCATATGGACTCGACCCAACGAACCATGCCTAATGTACTCGAACTCTAAAAGATCCCTTCGTATTCGCACTTTAACTTTCCATGTATCATTTTTTTTTCAGCTTCCACTACCAAGCAGGCCCTGGGACACGACATTCCTAGGTCACGGCGACACGTCCCTGACAGGGAAGGCCCTGGCCCTCTGGGAGTGGAG
>JAWQFJ010021449.1:47500-66886 GCA_034096865.1 Theodoxus fluviatilis
CTTGTTCCCTCTTCCAGCTCCTTCCCTCTGGCCGTCGTTTCAGGTCCCTCAAAACGCGCACATGCCGTTTTCAGAACTCGTTCTTCCCCACGGCGGTGACGGAGCTCAACGCTGTCCAGAACCTCCCCCGGCAGCGTTGCCGCCGCTGATCCTGTCGGCGGTGCGCACACACTTCTCCACATCTATGACAGTGCCACTTTCTCTTTTGTGCTTCCTCTGGGCTATATGGACTGCTACTGAGTGTGGTTGGGGGTGGGGGGAGGGGTGGGGGAGGGGGTGGGGGTGGGGAAGGGTTGGTCTTCTTGTAGCTTTCACTGTTTTTTGTATTGTTCTACTGTATTCTTTTGTGGGGTGACGGGGGGTGGGATGGGGGTGGGGGGGTGGGGGGTACGTCTTAGTGGTCTTGTCTCTGTTCATATGTATTATTTATTGCCACTTAAAAGGGGGGTGGGTGGGTGGGTGTATCATCTTAGTTTGTTCCTCTTTTGTCAACAGTTCTTAAATAGTAACTTAACTGTTCATTGTATATTGCCCCATTTACCAGTTAACCCTTTTGGTTTCAGGTGTAGTCTTATCTCTTGTCTGTGTGCAGCTGCGTGTGTGTCGTGAGTGAGGTACATCGGGAAATGTCCATGTTTTTTGCATTAACGGCGTGTTAGGGTGTGTAAGCGATGCGTTGTTTGGCTTTTTGTTTTGTTTCTTTTAGCCTTCATCACTTAGTTTTCCTCGTGCTCGTTTTTTAAATGATGTCACTTGGCGCAATAAATTACTGTGTACTGTGTACTGTACTGTAGTAAAGAAGTGGAATTAGGTTAGTAAGAGTTCAGAGTGAACCCAGATCACCTGAACAAAGAAGGCGGCGAAATTCTTCGACGTAAGCCAACTTTTGGTTGATTTCTATCCGGCTGTGATGGTGCTGGTAACCAACTATACACTCTCTTAGTGTCTTTGGTTTCCAGTGTCACGAAAGGCTTGATTAAGAGCCTCAGTGATTGTGGAGATGAAGCTTACAGCGCTCTGAGACCAAGGTATGGATGATGAACATCAATAAAATGATAAGAAATGCTATCCATTCATCGTTCAGTCGGTACGTCAAAAATTCAATTCCCGTCCAAGTGAAGATAAAAAAAATTCCCGTAGACTGATCGGTTTCGTACATGTCATTTGAACGAAACATGACCCTACAACCCTGCCTTTGTCTCCTGTCGTCTGTTGCGGAATGGCAAGCAAGGAGCGACGCCTGGAGAAAAGGTCCTCTGAGATCAAAGAGATCTCGGAAAGCTGAGTCACCACTGCGCCGTTTGTGACGACGTTTCTGACGGTGCCGCTGGGGAGCGTGACTTGCTGCATGGCAATGAGATTCCACAGAACTGCCTCATCCCAAATCTCTCCACCACCACCACTCCATCACGTCTCGCCTCTGACAGTCCGTCCGTCAGTCCGTCCGTCCGTCCGTCCGTCCGTCCGTCAGTCCGTTCGTACGTACGTCTGTCTGTATGTCTGTGCGTGGGTGTGTCTGTGTGTGTGTCTGTTTGTGTGTCTCTCTGTCTGCGTGTCTGTCTGTCTGTGTGTCTTATTGTGTGTTTGTCTGTGTGTCTGCCTGCGTGTCTGTATGCCTGTCTGCGTGTCTGTATGTCTACCTATCTGTCTGTCTGTTTATATGTCTGTCTGTCTCTGTGTGTGTTTCTGTCTGTCTGTCTGTCTGCTTTTCTTTCTACCTTTCTTTCTACCTGTCTGCCATCTGTCTGTCTGTCTGTCTGTCTGTCTGTCTGTCTGTCTGTCTGTCTGTCTGTCTGTCTGTCTGTCTGTCTGTCTGTCTGTCTGTCTGTCTGTCTGTCTGTCTGTCTGTCTGTCTGTCTGTCTCAGTCTGTCTGTCTGTCTGTCTGTCTGTGTGTCTTTTTGTGTGTTTGTCTGTGTGTCTGTCTGCGTGTCTGTATGCCTGTCTGCGTGTCTGTATGTTTAAATATCGATCTGTCTGTTTATCTGTCTGTCTGTCTGCCTGCCTGCCTTTCTTTCTGCCTGTCTGTCTGTCTGCTTTTCTTTCCGCCTTTCTTTCTGCCTGTCTGCCATCTGTCTGTCTGTCTGTCTGTCTGTCTGTCTGTCTGTCTGTCTGTCTGTCTGTCTGTCTGTCTGTCTGTCTGTCTGTCTGTCTGTCTGTCTGTCTGTCTGTCTGTCTAAGTGTCTGTCTGTCTGTCTGAGTGTCTGTCTGTGTGTCTGTCCGTCCGTCTGTCTGTCTGTGTGTCTGTCTGTGTTTCTCTCCGTCTGTCTATGTGCCAGTCTGTGTGCCTGTCTGTCTATGTGTCTCTCTGTGTGTCTGTCTGCCTGACTGCCTGTCTGTGTCTGCCTGTTTGTATGTCTATCTCTGTGTGTGTGTCTGTGTTTCTATCTGTCTCTCTCTCCGTCTGTCCGTCTATGTGTGTGTGTGTGTGTGTCTGTCTGTCTCACTGTCGGTCTGTGTGTCTGTCTGTCTGACTGTCGGTCTGTGTGTGTGTGTGTGTGTGTGTGTGTGTGTGTGTGTGTGTGTGTGTGTGTGTGTGTGTGTCTGTCCGTTCGTCCGTCCCTCTGTCTATGTGCCTGTCTGTTTGCTTCTGTCTTTGTGTCTGTCTTTGAGTCTGTCTGTGTGTGCGTCTGTCTGCCGCTCTCTCTCTCTCTCTCTCTCTCTCTCTCTCTCTCTCTCTCTCTCTCTCTCTCTCTCTGTTTCTCTGCCTGCCTGCCGGCCTGCCTGCCTGCACCCCCCCCCCCCCCACCCCAATCCCCCCCCCCCTCTCTCTCTCTCTCTCCGAGCTACCAAGTCGTCAGTACCCGGACAGGGTTAGATGGCACATGGAGTGAGCTCCCTTGAAACCAATTCTTTGTTCCTTAGAACAGCGAGACCGTTTCGTATATAAATCTTGCACACAATGATGATACACGATGATGATACACGAGGGCGACATTTAGACAAGTGAATAATTGATTTTATATGCATATGGGTAGTAAATTCCACATCGTACAAACGTGCAAACGTATCAAGACTAGATAGCAAAACAAGATGACAGTGTAATTTACTCTGTAAAGACTGATCCACGTTTGATTGGAATGCCTACTGAATCCTTTCCTGCCTGTCTGATTACAGCAGTAACACTGAGGTTTGCATTTCATCTTTTCAAAGCAAAGACTGCGTCGTGTTGTTGGGCCATCAGAACGACACGCAGACAGCGCGACCCGGACACTCACTTTGCAAAACAAAGTCGCACTGCAAAACATGTTGAATGCAAATTACAACACACGATAATTCTGTTTTCAAAGAAAAGGGCTTGTGTAACTTTGGGTTTGTTACAAGATCACAAGGACATTTCAATTAATATCAATTCAAATGAAAACCCGAAAACATCACTACAAAAAAGGAAAGATGCATCCAAATAAACCTTATCTTCCACATTGTTCCTTGGCATTATAATGGAATTAAAAGATACAAGAATGACACGACAGAACAGATTTCTCGGTAGGACAGTAACAAAAAAACCAGGGCCCGTATTCACAACGGCGATTTATCTTCGATTTATTTTAACCCCGATTTATCTCTAAACTCAGACGATTCCAACTGCCTGTTCCGCTCTCCCTTGGCTGGAAACCAGTATATATAGCAAAGCGCAACGTAGGATCCTCTGACGAGCGTACCTTATCTAACCGATCAAGATAACACGGGGCTAGGGGATAAATCGAGTGTTAAAAAGATAAATCGCCGTTGTGAATACGGGCCCTGATCTTTGACAAAGCCAATCCTTACTGACTGAGACCACTGCAGGCTGCATCATGCGAAAGTAAAAACTGATACCCGTTTTTCCGAAACAGCGTTATTGATACGGGCTTCATTTTTGATACACAGCACATCGTGGTATACACACCTTAACCATGCCATTCACAATGTTTTTCGGCGCTGATTTAATGTGTTCAATCGATGGGTAAACCTCGAATGTGCTGCACCGTTTCGTCGTACTTTCCCTGCCAGGGGCCTCCAGACACGTTCCCGGGGAGGAGCGAGAAGGCACCGTTTTCAAACAGATGTTTCAAACTCAAAGTATCCAGTTTCCCGCGGGCACACGCACATGACACCATTGTGTTGAAGGAATTGGAATCACACCCGTTGGCCATGAGGAACTCTACGATGTGGCAGTAACCCCCCAGGGCTGCGTAAAGTAATGCATTTCTAAACTTGTTCATGCTCATTCCAACTCGAAAAATCTGATTCACGTCCTCTTTGTAGTCGTGAACCAAAAGCCGCACCACTTCCATGTGTCCTTTGAAGGCAGCGATGGCCAGAGGGGTGATCCTTTGGGAACTTACTGGTGAACAATAATGTAGCATTCCAGGAATCTCCTCAGGTGAAGTACCCGACAAAGCAGATTTAATGTCATCTGCTTTCCCAGTTTCGGCTGCAGTGTAACTTCTCGTCCACAATGGCCGACTCTTTCTTTCTATAGGAGCCTCAGCCATGATGTTAAGGATCTGAAAATTCAAACGGGTCATGCATTAGAATTTTAAACATACATTGGTCAAAATTGAAGCAAGTTTCCATACAGATATTGTTGTAAGTGTTGCGTGGCCACTCATCAATTAGTGATATTCAGCTTCGATTCAAATCGTACCAGCTGTGAACCCAGTGCAATTACAGGTAGAACAGTTTTCTTCAGATATACGTCATTCCTGACATGACTCCTCCTGATGATCTGTGCAGGAGTTTTTCTGGAGACATCTCCGTGTGGGCTCGGGGTAAAAATAGATCCCCTGCGTCTTCCTAAGTGATTCGTAAGTGGCGAACAACTAGGGAAAGTGTGACTTGCTTTGCTCTTACTCTAAGTTGTGCTAGTGATTTAGCGTGGTCAATGGCCTTGCATAGCCTATAAGACCTGATAGAGCATAAAACTTAATCCATGCATCCATCCATCCATGCATCCATCCATGCATCCATCCATGCATCCATCCATGCATCCATCCATGCATCCATCCATGCATCCATCCATGCATCATCCATCCATCCATCCATTAATCGATTCACTCTAGAGACGGTACATTCCTTCCGTTTGGACCGAAGGAACTAGCTTTTTCAGACACTCTAGGACAATGCGTTGGCAGAAGTAGCACGACAGACTTTGACGTCTCTGTCTCATCACGGCTTCTTGGATCTTGAACATATGTTTCGAAAGTTTTCATACGTCCCACTGAGGGAAAGAAAACTGATTTCGTCTGTCTCTCTGAAGTCTGTCATTTTTAAATCTTATGTTATTCTCTGATTTACCTGTGTGATAAGATTTGTGCAGTCTCCCAAAGTCAGAGGCAATGAGAAAAATCTGCGCTCGTGCATGTACGCACACTCGTGCACGCATGCACGCACGCTCGCGCGCGTGCGTGCGCACACACTCACACACACACACACACACACACACACACACACACAGAATCGCACGTGTGCGCTCAAATACACATACACCACGAACACACGATGCAACCACTCATGCGTACACTCGCACGCATGTACACACATACATATGCATATGCAACGTTCACACCCACATGGACTTACGCCAATGTTGATGCACTCAGACACCAGCCACAATTACATCTTGATGCATTTACACCAAGCCACCCTTTGCGACTGTGAAGGCGCGCGTGTATGTTCTATAGCGGAGAGGATAGCCAATACAGCAGACATGTATCTAACTTCACATGTCTGAAATCTACCCGTGTCTTTCTACTTACTTACTTACTGCCCGTCGACCCTAGCAGGGTATGGGCCGCCAACGACAGCTCTCCACAGTCCTCTGTCCTGGGCCATTCTCTCTAGCTGGTTCCAGGTGTAGCCCACCGTAGTTGTGTTAGCCTGAAGGTCACGCCGCCGGGTGTTTTTTGGACGGTCTCTCCTCCGCTTTCCCTGGGGATTCCACCTCAGCGCCTGCCTGGTGATGTTGGTAGGCGGTTTCCGTAGGGTGTGCCCTATCCAGCCTCATCGTCTCTTCCTGATTTCTTTTTCTGCAGGAAGTTGGCGGGTCCTTTCCCATAGGTTGGCGTTGCTGATGGTGTCGGGCCAGCGGATACGAAGAATTCTTCTAGGCCGCTGTTGATGAAGGTCTGGACTTTCCTGATGGTGGTCTTAGTCGTCCTCCATGCCTCCGCTCCATACAGCAAGACCGACTTGACGTTGGAGTTGAACAGTCGGATCTTTGTAGTCAAAGACAGCTAGCTCTCGTTTTACTGTTGTCCTTGCATTTGATCTCCCCTGTAGCTTGGGAGAGAGAACTGACCCACAGCGTCTCCCTACGCGATTTGGAAGAGGCGAATAAACAGGGAACTCGTTACTTGACTCTCTCTAACTCTACCAGGTCTTGTGATTTTTCGTGATCAAATACCTTATATAGCCTACAAAGACTAATATGCTGTAAAACTGCATTCATCCTCATCCTCATCCTCCTCATCCTCCTCCTCCTCCTCATCATCATCATCATCATCATCATCATCATCATCATCATCATCAATATCATCATCATCATCGTCGTCATCAATATCATCGTCATCGTCGTCATCAATATCATCATCAATATCATCACCATCATCATCATCATCATCATCATCATCATCATCATCATCATCATCATCATCATCATCATCATCATCATCATCATCATCATCATCATCATCATCATCATCATCATCATCGTCATCATCATTTTCGAGTCTGACCCGCACTTCTGCTCTCTTATATGCCTAGAGATATCACCTGGTCTAAGCAGCAGAATGAAAGTTAGATGATGAATGCGATATGAGTAATACCTTAGTTAGCAGATCATATACTTATCCTCTATGACATGTTTCAAAGTGAACCTCTCAGTCGATCATTTGGCCTTAGATACAAATAATCAAGCTTACTATTAACTTTGCGGATGCAAACTTGTCATAAAGTATCTAGGCCAACCTATTTGTGGCAACGCACATGTCACGACTCGTCCAAATAAGGAAATATGTGAACATGTGCAAGGACTGTGATCAAATACAAGATTCTCCCCCGCGAAAAAACCCAAAACGCACACAATTCTTCTAATTCCCTTAAAAAAACCAGCTTGATTCTTTAAATATCTAATCGACTGTGGTGATGACACATATCTAATAACACTGGAAGCTCGCTATCAAAACCAGCATGTATTGCTCTTTTAAATCCGTTTCCATTTGACAGTCATCTCTTGGAGTTCCTAAAGATTTAATCTATTATATTCAGGCTTCATGATGTAAGCGTTTGGCATTTCTCTGACCCAATGTATATAAAAGAAGACTGTTCGACAGACATTTTAGTAGATCATGTGTTTTGATTCATTTTTAAAGAGGTTACTTTTGATTTCATCTCGCTCATCTTCTTGTTGGCCTCTGAATAGAGCTCTGTCACTGTCTCTCTGTGTCTGTCCCTCTGTCTCTTTGTCTCTGTTTCTTTGTCTTTGTCTCTCTGTCACTGTGTCTCTGTCTGTCTGTCTGTCTGTCTGTCTGTCTGTCTGTCTGTCTGTCTGTCTGTCTGTCTGTCTGTCTGTCTGTCTGTCTGTCTGTCTGTCTGTCTGTCTGTCTGTCTGTCTGTCTGTCTGTCTGTCTGCCTGTCTGTCTGTCACACACACACACACACACACACACACACACACACACACACACACACACACACACACACACACCTGCACACATACAAACGCTTTAAAGCGCGCACGCACTCAATCTCTTGCTTTCTAATAAAATACGGGTTAACCTGAGGGACAGCTTCTTAACAACGCAATAGCAATTTCTGAAAAGACTAACGACGAACACGGATGTAGACAATAAGTGCATTCTATGCTGCAGTGGCGAAGTCATTGAATAATTTCTCTAAAATGTCGTTGGAAAGAAGGAGATTTGAAGTAGTGAATGATTTTAGTGAAAAGTCATATGAAAGGACAAACATAGTTAGCAGATGAGGATACATTTGTGAATGATCATGGCTGTCATGCATGAAAGCTAAAACAGCATTTCTGTGGTTGTCCATCCATTAAAGTCAACGTACATTTGAAACGTTGAAGGCATCCAACTCAGTAACATGAAATATTCAAACGTTCAAGCAGCAGCTTCTTGGACAAATTCATAAGATGTCACGAACAGGCTTATAAGTATGTGGATGAAACTTTTGTAGTCACAGTCATACATATGTTACAGACAAGGGCATGTGTGAAACTTCTCTAGAAATGGGAATTATTAATTAACATGTGCCTGGACTGGAATATGTTTGTAATATGCGCGGTCATATCAAAGAGTATATTATTGTCTAAAACCATGCTTTAGTTGTACTTTATACTGTGCATATTCAAGTACATAGAGACGTGTTTTCGATTGATATTCTATTAGAGATTTGTTGTTTCTGTAATCCTTATTTTTGCCCGAATAATCTCGCTGGCGTAATACTATCCGATATAAAATTCTTGACTCATACATGAACTCAGACGTTGTTGCTTTGATTCACTGACCCTGAAAATCAAAACACCTTAATGTATGCACTAATCAACACTGGACAACAGATCATGTGTGAATTTACCATCACTTGACACTCGATAACCTGAGAATGGAGAACCCATGTGATAAAGACGTTCTCCCTTTCTGTCAGACGACGAGTAGTCTCTTCTGGACAACTTAAATTCCACATGGCTGTGTTGCCAGCAATGGAGTGGGACAATTGCCTACCTTTGTTTTAAAGCTGAATAGGTTGGCATGAGTGCAAATCTATTTTCGTTGAGAGAAATCTTCTGAATGAGACTTCCCGAGCACACTGCAGAAGACCAATTTTTGTTTCACTCAGGGCTGTGGACTTCACCGTATCTAGTTTAATGTAAGCAATGAAATGTTGGCTTGAAGGCGGTGTCACTGAATGCTTGGTGTGTCAGGCAAGGCTTATGTGAGAGTTCGACGACAGCAGTCACGTGAGCATTTTGGTGTGTGTGTTTTTACGTAGTCCTACTAATCCAAGTACATGTTAAATGCGAAATGTCTCCATGCTTGTGTTTGTGTGGCCAAGTGCTACGTCCTACTGTCAACAGGGATGTCAGGTCAACAGCCTTTCAGAGTTCACTATACTACACGCCATTTCAACGTTTCCTCATCGAACATTAAGGTATATTCATACTTCGAAATTTGTCCGACAACTTTATTGTGAAATGTTCTCAACAAACTTCTGAATCAGTATCGCCTTCATAAAAAATGTGTATTTACACATCAGCACAGTTACACACTGAGTTCCATATACTCAATGTATATTGGAGGCAGCAAGCACTTCCCAAAACACTAGTCACTGTGCTACACCTCATCAGTCTTTATCATTTGCGAGGTGAAGTTTACGTTGTTGTAGGTTACTGCTCTGGTAGATTTTATTGCCTGTCAGAGCTGTCGTGACATATAGGCATTGTGAAGAATAAACAAACACGTTTCAGTTGCACGAAGTTTATGTTCAGTCTTCAACTAGCAATTAAAATAACATCAGCGTCTACCTAGACCGTTTAATGTAATTGCGATGTTTTAAATCGAACTTATTCCAACACTTTTTCGAGACGATTCTGGAAAATACTCAGGTACCTCTCCCATAACGACTACATGGAACTTGATGCATGCATGGACAAATCAAAGCAATAACAAAACCACATTGTGAGTTCATACTTTTAATATATAGAACATAATGTGTTACATTCTTCAAGGCATGCAGGTCATGTGGAAGTCCTCGTCTAGCAGCAGTTTACACAAAGTTTTCAAATCTAGCATGGCAGAAGACACATTCTTTGCTTCTATTTGTTGCAGAATACTCTCTGTGTGGTGGGTACCGAATAAATTCAAGACAGTGTAGGAATATTCCACTCGATGAAAGGCAAATGAACTCTCAAGAAAGGAAGTATTTTGTAACCCAGCCAGGTCAATTTACAACTTTGCTTGTCTCTTACAAATGTGGTAAGCATGACAATGGTTGGATGAAAGTCGACAGGCCTGTTTACGTGCTGGTGGTGTACTTGGTGACAGCCTTGGTGCCTTCACTGACCGCGTGCTTGGCCAGCTGTCCAGGCAGCAGCAGACGCACGGCAGTCTGGATCTCACGGCTGGTGATGGTGGCGCGGTGGCTGTACTGCGCAAGGCGGGACGCCTCGGCTGCGATGCGCTCGAAGATGTCGTTCACGAAGGAGTTCATGATGGACATGGCCTTGCTGCTCACGCCGATGTCGGGGTGCACCTGGTTGAGGACCTTGTAGATATAGATGCTGTAGCTCTCCTTCCTTCGGCGCTTGTGCTTCTTGTCGCTGCTGCGTGCCGCAGGCTGGGTCTTGCCCATTTTCCTGGCAACCTTGGAGTTCACCTTGGGAGGAATGGTGGGTATGCAGTCACTGAATGAAGGACTGTGGTCAGTACTTCTTATATACCGCAATTTCTCGGTGAAGCTCCATGTGACCGATATATACAACGATAGGGAATCAGCCGATGAAAATGCGTCATGAATATGCTAAGTCTCGAACCGGATCAGTCTGACATGTCAGAGATAATAGCATTTTGTTTATCTTATCCCCGATGAGTACCAGAAGGGTTCACGGTGTTTATCTCTTTGGTCAGAGAAGGAAAAAAGATCTGCATATAAAATGTAAATTTAAAGTAATGAAGTTATATGTGCCTGGCTTACATTGTCTGCATGGGATTTTAGCAAAAAGCATTTCTCCACCTCGTAATTTTCAAGTGCTCCATCGAAATGCAAAAAATACTCAAAACTATGTTGTTTTATGCAGATAGAGAGGGATAAACAGGCAGTTCGGAGCTTCGTCGGTTTTGCCGCAGTCGCAATCAAGCTGGGGTTCTAGTCTGTATACATGGACACATCAACGTGTGTGTGTGTGTCTGCATGTGTACGTGTGTGTGTGTGTGTGTGTGTGTGTGTGTGTGTGTGTGCGTCTGCATGCGTGTGCGTGTGCGTGTCTGCGTGTGCATGCGTGTGTGTATCTGTGTACGTGCTTGAGCGTCTGCATGTGTGCGTGCGTGTGTGTGTGTATGTGTGTGTGTATGTGTATGTGTGTGTGTGTGTGTGTGTGTCTGTGTGTGAGCGTAGAGTACAGTCTGAAACGCTGTGCAGCTTTCTTCGTGACGAGCAGGGCTGGGATAAAAATTACAAACTTTTATGTCGTCCACATGATGTTTGACTGTTACTTTTCTCCTTGAAAAACAACCTACATTTACAGGCGACTTGAGGAGATGTCACAGATTACACAAGATCATTACCTAAGCAAGCATCGAGTACATGTAGACGATACCATGCAGTCACGTGGATTCATTGTAATTCTTGATAGAATAAAATATTTTTATCGATCCAAATGACCCGACAAGAATCTGATAAGTCGGGCTGCTTCTACAGGAAAGTGATACAGATGTCAGCATCGGTCTTTCTCGAATATGTGATCTGAACACGAATTAGAGTGATCATCGTGAACCTTGTAAGCGTTTCTTTACGGTGAGTTGACTTGGTGTGCTTCACAGTTGCCACAACACTGGAGACCACGCACAGAGCTGACGGAGAAAACTTCTTCGTGAAGTGTGTAAATACAAAATAAGGTTTCAAGTAATAGAATGAATTATGCATTAGCACGCGTGAGAATGCGTGTGTGTATGAGCGAATGTGTGTGTATATGTATGAGTATGTTCGAGTGTATGTGTGTGCGAGTGTATGCGTGTGTGTGTGTGTGCGTGTGCGTGTGCATACGTGTGTTTGTGTGTGTGTGTTTGTGAAACCATTCCAAACTCACACATGCACACACGCATGCATGCACGCACGCACAGACGCACACATTGGGTATCTCAGAAAGCAAATACAACAGGTTCATGGAAACAACTTTATTGACTAAGTCATCTCTCTCAGGAACACGATCATGGTGTATATCCACAGTAAATGCAAATCTAGTGAATGGAACAGACAGTGAAGAATGTTGCATCACAATCTAGAAAGAACTCGCGCATCAGGGACGCCGTCATGCTTTTTTTCTTTTCTTTTCTTTTTGTTCTGTCTTCAGGACACTAGGACCAGGAAACATCGGGGTTCCTCATGCGTTGTGATAGTCGTTGTTTCTCAGAGCAACACAAGTAACAAGTAAGTCTGCGCGTTCGCCCACCGCAAACAACGTCCGCAGCTCTGCGCTGTATGAAATCTGTTACAAATTGTTCCATTGACACACTCACACCCCAAATGTCCATACACGTCTGTCAAGGCCTGCCATGCCCACCGCTCAATATTAAGCACGTGTTGACATTGTAACGAGAAAATAGTATCTAAACGGAAACACTTTGTCACGTTCAGCTCAAAAGGACCGGGCAGAGCTGTCGCCAGGAAAACCTAATGCTGAAATATGAAGTCATGGTGGGACTTTTCTGAACGTCGAAACCCTACCACGTTTAGTCTGCTTTGCACGTGATCAAATGCAATAAGCCGTCCCCATGAAGCAAGAGCGACTATAATGCGTCGCCTGCCGACTTCTCTTGCTTGGGCGTGCTGCTCACAAGGAGCAGCTCCATTTTCTGCCACTCTGCTTCTCCGTCTTCACCCTCCCCGCCCTCCTCTCCCAAAATCTCCCTCTTCAACACGTCTTGACCCCCAACACACGTCGGACCCTAGTGGATATTCTTCCGAGAACACTTTGACTTCCATTACACCTTGCACCCATCATTAGCCCCCCAAAACAAACGATGTTCTCCTCAAAGTCTTTGACCTATTAAAAACAGCCTTCAACAAGCTTGCCGCCATCTTGTCTCTCCAAAAGTCTTGCCTGCGACACAATTCATCCACACTTCGTGTACCCGAGCACAGCTTGCTCCAACACACAATGCTCTCAAGTGCGCCCTGCCTCTACATTCCATTTTGACTTGAAAATATCTTGCCCCGAACACCCATTGCTTTCTGTAGAGCTCCAGACGGAAGGATGAGAGAGCAGAGCAGGGGATGGCGACACCTGTAGGAAGAGCCTGCGGAGGTGTCAAAGTGAGAACACTCTTCTCCAAAAGGTGGAGTCACCCATTGCACAGAGGTGGAACGAATAAATGGAACAGAGACTAGACTGTCTGGAAGGAAGGATCTAAGAAAAAGACATTCGTGCATCAGTGTTAGTTGATCAAGCTCCAAGATATGAGAAGTCTGATGTACAAATTCTTCGAGATTATTTTTAAAGTTAAAATGTGCACCAAAACTGAAAGACATCATTCAAACAAACATGCAATTATGAATCCATATATACACTGTTTATGGGGTAGTATAATCATTGCGAAGACACTTCTTTAATGTCACTGATTGTTCGACACAACCTGGATTTCACACGACGAAATAATGAAGTTGGTATTGAGTCAAGGGTAAAACCAACGTACCGCTTTTTGTAACAACCTGCTCCTACATTTCCACCGCAATTCCTCTTCAAAACAAAAGCCATTTTTGCAGGAAAACTCCCGAAACAAAGCCAAGGTTCTATAATGCCGGTAATGCCTGAAGCAGAGGTGGTGGATGCAACTTTACTTTTAATTACCCATCGGCGTGCAGGTATCAGCTTCTCGAGTAGAACAGCTACAATATACTTGATCTCATTACAGGTTGCTGTGATGACGAAAAGGCTACATCTAAGTTCCACGCCCAGTCACGCAACACGAAGTTGTATTATCCAAGATCACTGGACAGGGTGAGAGTAACGGCAAACAGGCTCAGACACTTTCTGGGAAAGAGGCAGAAATTTCGCAACACAAATGGAGGAGTGAACATGCGAGAAACTCATTTTGAACATCGAATTGGCCAATCCTTGTTCCGTACATTAATCTTCTGATAGGTCCTCCTACTGCGACCGCTAAAGCGCGAAGCTGTTGATTCTGTCATTGCGACAATAAAATAATGCATACACTTTTGTGTCCATTCCAGACCGACACAAAAAGCCAAATTCGTTCTGAGATGCTCCGTAGATGTTTGTGTAGATATGCCGTACTCACATCCTTGAGGGCAAGAACCACAGCCATCACTGTTTGGCAGGATCCCTAGGAGCTTAGACATGGTGTGTCGCCCTGTGCACTTCACACTGGACTAACGCGCGCAATGGACATAAGAGACTAATTTTGCAGCAACAATGCATATGATTTCATATGCTATGATAGCGTCGTCACCTATTTTGAGCAAGTCAGTCTTTAAAACCTGACTATACATATATATGTACACATAATTATGTTCATGCCTTAGACTAAATACTAAGGCTGTACTCGGTGAATAACACCAACAAAACTAACATTCAGTCCGTGCAAAAAATCCACCACTCGAGCAAGACCATGCTTGTTAGTATCACAAATGTCTGGTTAAATAGTGTCAGACAGTCTAAATCGGGAAAGGCTCTGAAGGCAAATCTATCTTGTGATGAGTTTTGGTGATAAATTGTGTAGTCTCGTCTACAAGCTGGAAATCGATTAATGAATTGTATATTGCTTTGCAATGCGCATATGACTGGATGTCCGATGTACATGGATGAAACTCATCACAACTTTCACTATATGCACATAGATTTAAGCTTCAAGATAATTTCAAGAGAAATGAATGTAGTGTCAATATTGTCATTTCTGTTGTCATCCAAAAGTGCATTTGCATGCCGGGTGTAACTTTGTTCAAACAACAGCAACATTTCCAAGTTTGACAGATCACTTTATCTAAAGATCAGGCTTATTATAGGACACATTTAGCACTCTCTCCAAACCGAAGAAAGTGCCATCTGGACGACCTACCACTAATTAATAGAAACCTGCTTGTTTGGGAGCTTCCGTCAATGGTTTCCAACCACTCTGGGACTGGAGCCTTAGTTACTGGCACCAGTCTTCAAGTTGCATTGTGGCTCCATGCTTTGGAAGGTCACACGTCGTCCAGCAACCAAGCTGAACAGTCATGGCAGCACTCGTCGAATCATACAGATGCTTCACTTTCTTTTCACAAAAGCAGTTTTTACTTGAAGCAACAAACTGCACGGTTTGGAGTGAGGTTATCTTCTTTTGGAAGACTTGTCTATTCTAACACTAAACTCTTTCGACTTTAGGCCGCCTCCTACAGTTCTGGGAAGAATATTGCACCACAGCTTTTCTTTTCGACACTTGGAAAAAAAAACTTCAACGAAAGTTTTCACAACGCTGCTCGTCACATCTACCATTCAGTGTTTAAAAAAATCCACTAATAAATAATCAATGGACCAACAACCTTGTTTAAAAAATGCATAGGGCAGTAAAAAGTCCACTAAAAATCTCCGTCACTTGGGTCTAACTGCATAGCGTGTGTTTAGAGTTTGGAAGATGTCTCAGCGCCCTGCACTGTGATGACCGCGCATCTTGCCAGTAATGGCGGTCACTCTTCTCTCGGACGGCGGGACGGTCCGGTCACAACCTTGCCGCACATCCGTGTCGAAGGTCAGACTGTGATGTCACGAGGCAGTGGCGCGCTGGTGCAGGAGCGTCAGGGAGCTCAACAAAGGCAGAAGCCATGCTGTTCCAAGGGAGGTCACTCTGCCGGCACTGTTGCACAGATTGCGGCCGCACATGCAGAGATAGCCGTTGCCGTTACGTTCTGTGCGGCAGACGCCGTTGATGAGTGTCAGGTGGAAATTCAGGTCCACGGAGCAGGTCCTCTGCATATACAGGTGACCTGGACAGAGAGCAGAAAGGAAGGTTTACACACTGCACAGCGATCGGTAGTGGTCTGCTGCTCATGCAGGGCTGAGGTGAAGATAGAGGCGGAACACACAAGTTATGGCCTGAAAGCAAATTATATTTCACAGTTCATAACAAGATGACCGCCTGACGACCGTAGCACTTTATAAAACAACCAACTCAGATAACATTCTTGGTTTCATTAAAACGGAGACAAGTTAAGATGAAGACAATTTGATACAAGATAAATTAGAGTAGTCCATTTTCGACCTCTCGTGTCCAAGACCTGTTAATAGAAAATGTTCACCTCTTGTTTAACCCGTATTATATTGTCTCCATTTTGTCTTCGTTTTAATAAGATTAAAAAAAAAACTTCATTCCGCGACGGTTGTTTTACCATGTGCGCAAAACATATTCATGAAGATGACGGTCTCAAATTATAAACCATTCATCCTCTACGGATATTCAATAATTAAAAACGTGTGTTGTTATGCATGCGAGAGTCATGACAATGGGTCTGCAAAGTACCTGCGCCATTGTACAAGTGGCAAGGGCTTTCAAGTCTTCATTACTTTTAGTCTGCTTAATGCAGAATGAAATACGTCAATGGACATCATGAAGAGCTCAACATGAATGATAAGATAGTTATTGGCTCATAAAATAGTAACAAATAAAAGATGACAAAAGCACGGCACAGTAGCTATTTCATCTATCCCATTTTTATAAATTATCAACACAAAGAAACCACGCTGACGTAATATCACCCAAACAAACGCACACATTCGCGCGCGCTCACGGGAGAGAAAGAGAGAGAGAGAGAGAGAGAGAGAGAGAGAGAGAGAGAGGAGAGAGAGAGAGAGGAGAGAGAGAGAGAGGAGAGAGAGAGAGAGAGGAGAAAGAGAGAGGGGGGAGGGAAGGAGAGAGAGAGAGGAAGGGAAGGAGAGAGAGAGAGAGGAAGGGAAGGAGAGAGAGAGAGAGAGAGAGAGAGAGAGAGAGAGAGAGAGAGAGAGAGAGAGAGAGAGGAAGGGAAGGAGAGAGAGAGAGGAAGGGAAGGAGAGAGAGAGAGAGAGAGAGAGAGAGAGAGAGAGAGAGAGAGAGAGAGAGAGAGAACTGAACTGAACTGAACTGAACTTCATTGCATAGGCCATCGGCCCATAGCAAATACAAACAACGATCTTCACAATTGCTTGCAATATATGGTTATTACAATATATACAATATGTCAATAAACTAAACTTGCAATAATTAAGCACATTTCAAAACACATGCATTGCCGCCACTCTACTATATCTTTACATTAATCCCTCCAGGTTTACTGGAGGTCCTACAGACTTTATCCCTCCAGGTTTACTGGAGGTCCTACAGACTTTATCCCTCCAGGTTTACTGGAGGTCCTACAGACTTTATCCCTCCAGGTTTACTGGAGGTCCTACAGACTTTATTAGTCTGTCTGTCTGTGTGTGTGTGTGTCTGTCTGTCTGTCCCGTCTCCACGGCTTATATCTCAAAAACTACTGGACGGATTTCCTTGAGATTTTGCACACTAACTGGAAGTTAGGTCCGATTGAATGTATCAAATTTTCAGAATCGAGGCCTGAAGAGAAAGTGGTTTTTTAAGGTCGTATTCTCGAAATTACCGGTCTAAAAATGATTGAAATGACATTTGACGGCAAAGCCAAATTTGACGTCATTAATAGCATGACGTCATTTGCAAGTACAATTTCGATCCTATATGCCAGGAGAATAATTTCGAAACAGATGATCTGCGCTCCATGACGACCCGTCTCGAATACCTCGATTCGCATCCTGCTCTGTTCCTCCTCAGGAATTGCTTCGCGGCGCCGAAACTCCTTTATACACTCCGAAGCTGCCGAGCATACACCGCCGAGGCAGAGCTCCTCGAGTTTGACAGTGTCCTGAAAAAGGCCGCCGAACGCCTCCTCAACATCGCTTTCGACGACACGGGCTGGCGACAGGCGACGCTACCACTGGCTGAGGGTGGCGTAGGCCTTAGGACCGCCAGCGACTTGGCACTCCCTGCTTTCCTGGCCTCTGTCTACTCTAGCGAACGGCTCGTCAAAGCCATCCTTGGCCAAAACACGGACGGCGATTCATCTCCAGTGGACGCAGAGGACGCTCTCGGCCGTTGGAGACAGAAGGGGCTCCCATATGCCGATATCCCGGAATCCCAGCACAGTTGGGATCGCACTGCCAGTCGAGCTGTCGCGAACGAGCTCAGACCCCGTCTTAACCAGCATCGTTTGGTTTGTCTGGGCTCGGCCGCACAACCGAACAGCGGATGCTGGTTACACGCCATTCCCGCCACTTCGCTCGGCACCCTCCTAGACGACGAGACGCTCAGGATTGCTGTCTCTCTCCGCCTCGGCCAGCAGATGTGCCAGAGCCACCCCTGTCGATGCGGCAAGACGGTCGACACCTACGGCTTGCATCCGCTTTCATGCCGCTACAGTGCCGGGAGATTCCCACGCCACGCCGCTCTCAACGATGTCATCAAACGGTCGCTCGACTCCGCAGGCCTGTACTCCGTTATGGAACCGGTTGGCCTCGACAGAGGAGATGGGCGACGCCCCGACGGCATGACTGTCTTCCCATTTAAGAACGGCAAGTCACTTGTTTGGGACGCCACCTGCTCTGACTCTTTCGCGCCGTCTTCAATGACAGATTCTGCTATCGACCCAGGGAACGCCTGCCGGACAGCCGAAGGTTCGAAGAGGAGGAAGTACGCCTCTATCTCGGAAAGGTACCACTTCGTCCCGTTTGCTGTTGAAACAACCGGAGTAGTCGGACCGGCAGCAACGGAACTCATCCGAGAGATCGGCCAACGGATTGCACTGTCGACAGATGACTCACGCCAGACACAGTTCCTTTTCCAGAGAATCTCGCTGTCAATTGTGAGGGGCAACGCGTTCGCGATCACATCGTCGGCCAAGCGTGAGGCTGCCCGTGACCCAAAGCCGAGGGGTTTTCCCCGCCCCTGATCCTGGCGGCTGCGTTTAGACAACTTGCCTAAATTGATGTATTCTTTCCCACCTGGGACTTTCTAGGGTTGGGGTGAGAATTGAGCGCTTTTTGCCTCTTCCGAGCACCTACAGATGTAGTGCAGCGCTTCATTTGTTAATCTTCTGCGCCCCATGTTGTGTTGATAGACGCTAAGAAAATGTTTTCTTTGCCATAGACATCGTTTATGCACGTTTAAATGTTTTGATTTCCTGTGTCTGTGACTGTGGAGCGTAGTCGAGTCTAATACACCGTGGCTGTATTTCGATGACCATCTTTTGCTGTGTGTTACATCGAATTTTGCAATGACATTGAAGTGTGCATTGTAAATTTGCTGTTTTCTTGAATAAATTTTGTTTCGAAATTAAAAAAAAAAAAAAAAAAAAAATTTCGAAACACCTGGGGAGGAATGGCGAAATTCCAACATGTGCGACGTCATCAATAACGTGACGTCATTTGCGAGGACAGTTTATGTGTTTCTGTATTAACTGAAGAAGGGCGTATGCCCGAAAGCCTTTTGATTTTGGTGTTTGTCGTGTGTTTTTTTCTTATTAATAGGACAGTTTATAGGAGAATTAATTTAGATAGATAGATATGTCCTCAGATGTCTTAGGCTGCGAGGCCTTTATCTGATCTTTTGATCAGTACTTATGGCTACTCTCACTCTCTC
>JAWQFJ010021450.1:5000-7500 GCA_034096865.1 Theodoxus fluviatilis
GGTAATGGCCTAGACCAACCCAAGACCGTGGTGGCAGTGGGCTCTCAACCCAGATGGGATGGGGACTCTCCTGGCCTGATATATACACACATTCATGTGTATTCATATGTATCTGAATTATGTGGTAACATCATCATTGTTCGATCATTGGTTCGGGAAGCTACCCAGGATGAGGAGATTGTTCGCGCCTGACTGTATATGCCCCATGTCTGCAAGGACGTTCGTGTGCTGTCAGATGACAGTGTGCCCCATGTCATGTCTGCATGGACGTTCGTGTGCTGTCAGATGACAGTGTGCTCCATGTCTGCATGGACGTTCGTGTGCTGTCAGATGACAGTGTGTCCCGTGTCTGCATGGACGTTCGTGTGCTGTCAGATGGCAGTGTGCCACTTGTCTGCATGGACGTTCGTGTGCTGTCAGATAACAGTGTGCCCCATGTCTGCATGGACGTTCGTGTGCTGTCAGATGACAGTGTGCCCCATGTCTGCATGGACGTTCGTGTGCTGTCAGATGACAGTGTGCCCCATGTCTGCATGGACGTTCGTGTGCTGTCAGATGACATTGTGCCCCATGTCTGCATGGACGTTCGTGTGCTGTCAGATGACAGTGTGCCCCATGTCTGAATGGACGTTCGTGTGCTGTCAGATGACAGTGTGCCCCATGTCTGCATGGACGTTCGTGTGCTGTCAGATGACAGTGTGCCCCATGTCATGTCTGCATGGACGTTCGTGTGCTGTCAGATGACAGTGTGCCCCATGTCTGCATGGACGTTCGTGTGCTGTCAGATGACAGTGTGCTCCATGTCTGCATGGACGTTCGTGTGCTGTCAGATGATAGTGTGCCCCATGTCTGCATGGACGTTCGTGTGCTGTCAGATGACATTGTGCCCCATGTCTGCATGGACGTTCGTGTGCTGTCAGATGACAGTGTGCCCCATGTCTGCATGGACGTTCGTGTGCTGTCAGATGACATTGTGCCCCATGTCTGCATGGACGTTCGTGTGCCGTCAGATGACATTGTGCCCCATGTCTGCATGGACGTTCGTGTGCTGTCAGATGACACTTCAACACTCAAGACCATCGAGGAAATTGGACGAAGACTGAAGGGGGAGACGGGCGAGCCACGGGAGACCATGTGGCTCAAACAACGAATCGGGATGGCTATCCTCCGAGGCAATGCCTTCTGTGTCCTTGCCTCATCCAGATCACGAGATGATTGCGGAGAGAGACTGCGGGTTCCACAGGCCTAGGGCCAGTGAGCACCGCACTTTTCACAGTGTAACTGCTCCACACTGTTCGTGTTTAATTATTCGGTCATCTGCAACACGACGGCTGCCCTGTGATCCCAGAACTCTTGGACAGAACCCTTTCTAGCGTTCCTTTCGCCATTCGACTGCTGCTCAAACTTTCGATTGTACGCGTTTCGACTGCCGCTCAAACTTTGATTGTACGCGTTTCGGTGTTAGAACCCTTTCTAGCGTCCCTTTCGCCTTTCGACTGCTGCTCAAACTTTTATTGTACGCGTTTCGGTGCTATTTTGAATAAAAGATGACAGTGTGCCCTACGTAACGCCCCATTTCGGCATTATCTTCATTCTATTTTAACTGTTATTTGCTATCGTTATGGATACCGACGGAGATAGATGGGGAGAAAGTGACCGAGAGAGAAGAACATATTATAAAGGGGGAAAGAGAAGAGAGATAGCGAAAGAAGTGATTAGTAGTTGTCAAATGGAACAGAGTTATCGAATCTAAAGCTTCGTTTACCCTCTTTTTTATTCTTATTCATTTTGGAATCACAATGCACGCAAAACAACGTCCAGGGCCAACAAATGGTCCAGTGTCAAAGGAAAACAGTTCCTAATTATGCGGGGTAGAATGAGCAGTTCTAGAAATCGGCGTGGATGATATCTCCCAGGGCTACCAATCAGTCCAGAGTGCGTTTTATGACTTACTAGTTACTTATTAAGTGTTATTTGTCCAACAGCTAGTAGACCAACCAAAGGTCATGTGATCTCCCATATTTGACCATCACTTGGTAATCTTCTCGGAAAACTACCGTCAGGGGGGAGGCACACACACAGGGGAGGAAGAGGAGTGTACATCTCTTGTGCTTCAGATCCAGGCCTATGCACAAAAATGGTCCTACCTCTGTGGTCATCGGGTTTCTCCGAGCACACAACGGAAGATGAGTCAGATCACCAGGTACGAGCCTGTCTCCCAGAGCAAGGACAAGACCACACAGCAGGTCAAGCAGAAAGCCAGGAGACAGAAGAAGCGTGAGCATCTTTGAACGTTCAGGAAGAGGACAAATGTAGCTTGTCTCCTTCGTAAAGTCCTGTCCTTACGAGGGTTCTCCTAGCTTGCGCCTGGAAATACAAGACAAAATTGCCGATGGTCGTTTTCGAAATTTTTTATTCACGCACTGGTCGATACACAGCGACAAAAATTAGTAATCAGCATTATCATAATAACCTCACTCTCGAGACTGGATCTCGGAGG
>JAWQFJ010021452.1:2500-7500 GCA_034096865.1 Theodoxus fluviatilis
GATGACAGCTGGATAATGAATGCATGTTTTTTGTGTCAAGCGACGCCACGGGAACCTTTTTGTATCGCTGTCGCGAGGTAACTTTCCTGTCCGTCTCCATGGCGCCTTGTCACGTGATAAGCACACGACTGAGACCATGCAAGAGCGTGTACATGCCACTGAAATCGAGAACTGCGCATCTAGAGTTCGTCCTGCCACTATCCTCCAAATGGTTATTCCGTAACTGCTAATCTGAAGTAGATTTCCGCTCAAACTACGTCATGATGCAATTCAACTTGTACAGAAATTACTCCATCAACAAACCTATTTTTGTTGCACTGGTTCTGGACGAGAGCCAGGGCAAAAGTGTTCACGCAAACTGACCAAAGTTGAATATAATGGAAAGTCGACCTTGAGAGCTGACAATACTGGAGTCACTTATCCGGTCCAAAGCGTTGGGAAGCAAAACTGCAAGCTAAAGTTCTCCAGCGGAAACGCAGATATCTTCTGCCTGGGAAGTGGTTCCAACGTAATGCAGCCCGTAGGATACGGCTCGTCTAATGGAAGTTGACACTTCTATGCCTCAGCGGTGCCTGACACTCCAATACTCAGAATCTCGGGCAGGGAGAGAGGGATAGAGATAGAGAGAGAGGGAGGTTTACATCGCGGCTGTAAGGGCTGGCATATGAAGATTCACGGTAGCACGAGCATCACTTTCACCAACGGGAGTGCAAGTACTTCCACGCTGAGAGCGAGTATGGAGGGGATTAGTGCAGAATCTCATTGAAGCTTTCGAGAGCAGTCACTGGCGTTCTCCAAACAGGCCGCGTGCTTCATGACGTCCATGAGGAACACCTGAAAATGTAGATGGAAGGACTGAATGGTCAGAGTCCATAGTTGTCTGACTGGAATACTCACTGTGGAGACCCTTTCAGAAGTGACTGAAGAGCGGCAGAAGAAAGATCAGTTGCTAAGAGATGACGGGACCAGCTGTAACACTCTACAGAGGCGATTGCAAAATTTCCTCTGCAAAGAGGACTAAATCAAAAGAGTGTGGAAAAGGGACCTCTGCGTGGTGCTTTTCTCTTTGACTTCTGCATCGTGTTGGTGGAACTGCGGGATAATCTGAAGTCCGTCCTCGATATCGGTAACCTCGTCCCGTCTGTTTGTGATCTCTTGCCATGGCATATGGAAAGAACAGTATAATATCTAATGTGATGCTGAAACTGCCGGGATTCCGAAAAGGAGAGATATAGTTGGCATTTTCCGGTGAAGCAATTTTATCAACATTGCTTTGCTAGAGTAAGTAGCATACACTTGTCAGATGTTAATGTCCTGGTGACGCAAGCAGTTGCTTCTCGCAGTCGTTTCCGACAGTTTATTGGGTGTTTTTAACTTTAGGGTTGTAGTGTACAGTTGGAATTTCAACAAACTTTGCTCTTGGTATTGCCACTGGAGTCTCGCGACGACAAACGTCCTTGAAAATGCATGACATCTGAGGCAGACAAAATCGCTTTATGATCCCAGACAAGTAGCTCCTCGATAAATGCTCATTTTCTGCTGCACCAGACAGGGGAAACGGAGATGTGAGTAGTCTAGCTACGCTGGCCTACTGAAAGCGCCATTATTCGCAACGAGGTAGGTAGTGAAAACCTGAAGAATAGATTGAACAGTTGACATTTCACGGAGGGAAACTGGAGATCGGGAGAAGACAGAAACTGGGGAGAACTGCCGGAGGTTATTGATTACGACGTGGTATCTCTGGTGGGGATCCTGTGTCACTCCTGGCGGGTCTCAAAGCAACAAGTGCCAGGGATACTGGCAATTGCGGAGCCTGGATGGGCGTGGTTCCTCCTGCCCTAGAACTGCCGCCTCTCCTGTACCTCAAGACTTGGACGCCAGGCCATCTGCCCCGCTCCTGTACCTCAAGACTTGGACGCCAGGCCATCTGCCCCGCTCCTGTACCTCAAGACTTGGACGCCAGGCCATCTGCCCCGCTCCTGTACCTCAAGACTTGGACGCCAGGCCATCTGCCCCGCTCCTGTACCTCAAGACTTGGACGCCAGGCCATCTGCCCCGCTCCTGTACCTCAAGACTTGGACGCCAGGCCATCTGCCCCGCTCCTGTACCTCAAGACGTGGACGCCAGGCTATCTGCCACGCTCCTGTACCTCAAGACTTGGACGCCAGGCCATCTGCCCCGCTCCTGTACCTCAAGACTTGGACGCCAGGCCATCTGCCCCGCTCCTGTACCTCAAGACGTGGACGCCAGGCTATCTGCCACGCTCCTGTACCTCAAGACTTGGACGCCAGGCCATCTGCCCCGCTCCTGTACCTCAAGACGTGGACGCCAGGCCATCTGCCACGCTCCTGTACCTCAAGACTTGGACGCCAGGCCATCTGCCCCGCTCCTGTACCTCAAGACTTGGACGCCAGGCCATCTGCCCCGCTCCTGTACCTCAAGACGTGGACGCCAGGCCATCTGCCACGCTCCTGTACCTCAAGACTTGGACGCCAGGCCATCTGCGCCGCTCCTGTACCTCAAGACTTGGACGCCAGGCCATCTGCCCCGCTCCTGTACCTCAAGACTTGGACGCCAGGCCATCTGCCCCGCTCCTGTACCTCAAGACTTGGACGCCAGGCCATCTGCCACGCTCCTGTAGCGCTGTCCAGGCATCTCGTCCACGTCTTCAGAGCGGCCGTCCACAGCTGGACACTGACCATATCTTTTTGACCATCTGTACTTGACTAAATCTACCTGACCATCTCTCCCTGACTATCATTACCTAACCATCTCTCCCAGACCATCTCTCTGACCATCTCTTCCTGACCATCTCTCACTGACCATCTCTCACTGACCATCTCTACCTGACCATCTCTATTTTGACCATCTCTCCCAGACCATCTCTCTGACCATCTCTACCTGACCATCTCTCAAAGCAACAAGTGCCAGGGATACTGGCAGTTGCGGAGCCTGGATGGGCGTGGTTCCTCCTTCCCTAGAACTGCCGCCTCTCCTGTACCTCAAGACTTGGACTCCAGGCCATCTGCCCCGCTCCTGTACCTCAAGACTTGGACTCCAGGCCATCTGCCCCGCTCCTGTACCTCAAGACTTGGACTCCAGGCCATCTGCCCCGCTCCTGTACCTCAAGACTTGGACGCCAGGCCATCTGCCCCGCTCCTGTACCTCAAGACTTGGACGCCAGGCCATCTGCCCCGCTCCTGTACCTCAAGACTTGGACGCCAGGCCATCTGCCCCGCTCCTGTACCTCAAGACTTGGACGCCAGGCCATCTGCCACGCTCCTGTACCTCAAGACGTGGACGCCAGGCCATCTGCCACGCTCCTGTACCTCAAGATTTGGACGCCAGGCCATCTGCCCAGCTCCTGTACCTCAAGACTTGGACGCCAGGCCATCTGCCCCGCTCCTGTACCTCAAGACTTGGACGCCAGGCCATCTGCCCCGCTCCTGTACCTCAAGACGTGGACGCCAGGCTATCTGCCCCGCTCCTGTACCTCAAGACTTGGACGCCAGGCCATCTGCCCCGCTCCTGTACCTCAAGACTTGGACGCCAGGCCATCTGCCACGCTCCTGTACCTCAAGACTTGGACGCCAGGCCATCTGCCACGCTCCTGTACCTCAAGACTTGGACGCCAGGCCATCTGCCACGCTCCTGTAGCGCTGTCCAGGCATCTCGTCCACGTCTTCAGAGCGGCCGTCCACAGCTGGACACTGACCATATCTTTTTGACCATCTGTACTTGACTAAATCTACCTGACCATCTCTCCCTGACTATCATTACCTAACCATCTCTCCCAGACCATCTCTCTGACCATCTCTACCTGACCATCTCTCACTGACCATCTCTCACTGACCATCTCTACCTGACCATCTCTATTTTGACCATCTCTACCTGACCATCTCTCCCAGACCATCTCTACCTTACCATCTGTCGCTGACCATCTTTACTTGATCATCTTACCATGACCACATTTCGACCATCTCTCCTGATCTTCTCTCCATGACCATCTCTCCCTCATCATCTCTCACTGACCATCTCACACTGACCATCTCCACCTGACCATCTTCGACCATCTCTCCCTGATCTTCTCTTCCTGACCCTCTCTCCCTGACCATCTCACACTGACCATCCCACACTGACCATCTCTCACAGACCATCGGTGTCAGCGGCAAGATGCTCCTCTTGACTTCCAGATCAGCGGTACTCTAGTGGCAGTCCTTGACTGCACAAAACGCCTGACGATGAAGGCTGGGGAGTTGAAGGTGACGCGAAGTGGGGCGGCCTCTACTCAGGGTCATGCAACAGACGAGTACCGGCAAATACAGAACCCTTTCGGTCGTGGTTAGCGTTCGTGCCGGGCTGACAGGCCTCAGTGTCTTGGATTAATGCCTCGGGTCGTATCTTGCTTGGAAAGTGAGGATGAGGTTCTGCACTGTTGCCATGGAGAATTATGATCAGTATATCGAGAGTCGCTTATGACGGATCCGCAGTGAAGTTTTGTCTTCAAGGATGACCTCTACGAATGGACTGTTTGTGTGCGCAGCATTTCGGTCGTCGAAACTTTGAAATGACTTGAGATGAGATTGGACTCTCACGACTGGGTGCTCAGTATCCACTGCGCATGCAGTGTCGTCATAGCTTTGCAGAACAGCACAGTGCAGACTCTCCCACCGCCCTCAGACACGAGCACTGCCACGCTGTCGTGAGAGGCGAGCACTGCCACGCTGTCGTGAGAGGCGAGGACATCTCCTACAAAGCTCACGACCTGCTCGGGAGTGTCACACGCCTTGAGAAGGGTCACACCATCCCACTCATCTCGGGGCAGAGACCACAGCCTCTTGACCATCGACTGACCTGTCCAAAGTGACGGACAGAGGACACTGCGGCCCAGGATGACCACGGGTCAACGGGGATTGCTGTCTGGCGGACTGGCGTCAGTGGAACTGCAACCGTGAGAGTGATGAACAGCTGGACGCCCTTGGGTTGAGGACTGGGACTGA
>JAWQFJ010021452.1:15000-30000 GCA_034096865.1 Theodoxus fluviatilis
CACACACACACACACACACACACACACACACACACACACACTCACACACACACACACACACAAACATAAATACACACACACAAACATTTACACATTAGCACAAACACACACGCAAACACACACACACCACACACACACACACACACACACACACACACACACACACACACACACACACACACACACACACGCGCGCGCGCTCATATATGCATACGATTGCCCAGTGACGCACATGCATTCAAAAAATGTACATTCGCACACGTGGGCTTCATGCATGCTTGCTCTCTCTCTCTCTCTCTCTCTCTCTCTCTCTCTCTCTCTCTCTCTCTCTCTCTCTCACTCTGTTTCTCTCTCTCTGTCTCTCTCTCTCTCTCCCTCTCTCTCTCTTTCTCTCTCTCTCTGTCTCTCTCTCTCTTTCTCTCTCTCTCTCTCTATCTCACTCACTCTCTCTCTCTCTTTCTCTATCTCTCTCTCTTTATCTCTCTCTCACTCTCTCTCTCTCTTTCTCTATCTCTCTCTTTATCTCTCTCTCTCTCTCTCTCTCTCTCTCTCTCTCTAACTAAATGCAACTCAGCTCGTCTTTTTAACTCGCGTTCCGCTTCAAGTGCAAATCCCGCATAAACTCACACTCCAAGTTACACTCAGCTCAGCTAAACTGAGCTCACATTTCAATTCAATTCGCACTCAAACCCAAACTCAAATTCACACTTAAACTCGCACTCAAACTTGCACTCATGCTCTCACTCACACTCGCACTCACACTTAATCTCGCACTCACACTCAAACTCGCACTCAAACTCGCACTCAAACTCACACTCACACTCAAACTCGCACTCAAACTTGCACTCAAGCTCGCACTCAAACTCACACTCGCACTCAAACTCGCACTCAAACTCGCACTCACACTCAAACTTGCACTCAAACTCAGACTCGCACTCAAACTCGCACTCAATTTTGCACTCAAACTCATACTCGCACACAAATCCGCACTCACACTCAAACTCACACTCGCACTCACACTCGCACTCGCACTCACACTCACACTCAAACTCGCACGCACATTCAAACTCACGTTCAAACTCGCACTCATACTCAAACTCGCACTCACACTCAAACTCTCACTCACACTCAAACTCGCACTCACACTCAAACTCGCACTGAAACTCACACTCAAACTCGCACTCGCACTCAAACTCGTACTCAAACTCACACTCAAACTCGCACTCAAACTCGCACTCAAACTCGTCCGCACACTCAAACTCACACTCAAAGTCGCTCCCAAACTCCCACTCAAACTCGTCCTCACACTCAAACTCACACTCAAAGTCGCTCCCAAACTCCCAATCAAACTCCCATCCAAACTTCCAATGAAACTCACAGTCACACTCAAACTCACACTCAAAGTCACACTCGCACTCAAACTCACACTCAAGCTCACACTCGCTCTCAGTGTAGCTGTGCAGGGCTCTGCTTTGATCACTCTAACTGCCTACCTGCAGGAGATTCCCGTGGAGCATCACTCCAGGCGCGAGCGGGAGCTGACCTACTACCAGTGGGTGCCCGTGGTGCTGCTGATCCAGGCCCTCATGTTCTACATCCCCTGCATCGTCTGGAGGATGCTCAATGGGGGCTCGGGCATCAACGTGGACAGGTGAGAAGGAGGGAGGGAGGGAGGAAGGGAGGGAGGGAGGGAGGGAGGGAGGGAGGGAGGGAGGGAGGGAGGGAGGGAGGGAGGGAGGGAGGGACGGACGGACGGACGGACGGACGGACGGACGGACGGAAAGAAAGACGGACGGGCGGACGGACGGACAGACAGACACATACAGACAGACACATACAGACAGACACATACAGACAGACACATTCAGACAGACCGACAGACAGACAGACAGACACACATACACACACACATAGACAGACAGACAGACAGACAGACAGACAGGCAGACAGACAGACAGACAGACAGACAGACAGACAGACAGACAGACAGACAGACAGACAGACAGACAGACAGACAGACAGACAGACAGACAGACAGACAGACAGACAGACAGACAGACAGACAGACAGACAGACAGACAGACAGACAGACAGACAGACAGACCCCAGACATACAGACCAGACAGACAGAGCAGACAGACCAGACAGACAGACCAGACAGACAGAACAGACAGACAGACAGACAGACAGACAGACAGACAGACAGACAGGCAGGCAGGCAGGCAGGCAGGCAGACAGACAGACAGAAAGACAGACAGATAGGTAGACAGACAGACAATCAGGCAGGCGGACAGGCTGGCAGGCAGACAGGCAGACAGACAGGCAGGCAGACAGGAAACGAATGAACAATTCTTTTACGAGGGAGAGAGAGAGAGAGAGAGAGAGAGAGAGAGGCAGACAGGCAGGCAGGCAATCAGGCAGGCAGGCAGGCAGGCAGGTAGGCAGGCAGGCAGACAGGCAGAGGCAGAGAGAGAGAGAGATACAGGAAAAAGAGAAAGAAAGAGATACAGGAAAAAGAGAAAGAAAAAGAGATACAGGAAAAAGAGAAAGAGATACAGGAAAAAGAGAAAGAGAAAGAGATACAGGAAAAAGAGAAAGAGAGAGAGACAGAGAGAGAGAGACACACGCACACAGATTGCGGAAAAGAGGGAGAGAGACAGAGAGGCTAAGGTGGAAATAAGAAGAGGAAGGAATACGTACAGGTCATATATGAACATTTTGAAAAAGTAAGTCACAAACACATTTTCTCTAACACGAAACTAATGTATATTGCTCAGACTGTTAGGATTGCAAGATGCATGGAAAATATGAAAGAAATAAATACAGTTTTGCATAACTGTTGGTCTTTTTCTCGAGAATTTCGAAGTTGGGGTTTGGCGATGGGGATGATCCATGGAAGAAAAAGGCGCATTCTGGAGAAAAATCACTCTTTCGTCCATATGTCTGTCATCATATCACTGACGTGATTTTGTCCATTTTTAGCACTAGAAATATTTCAGCATACCACAAGAAGAAAAATCATGCGATGGAGAAAAACTAATTTTCCAGTTATGTATCGTTTTTCTTTTTGTCTCCAGAATTGCCATTGTGGGCGTTGAGAAATTTCGACATGCAATAAGAAAGAAAAGTATGCATTGTAAAAAAAAAAATTCCATCCAGTTGCACGCTGTGGTTACTCGTTCTCCTCAAAATGGTCAGTTTTAGAGGTGGAAACAATCTAATAAAGGTTCGCATTAACGGAGTACATTGACCGCAGGCGAACGACTACGCTGATGAATGCATCTTTGTTTGACTATGAGGATTGTGCGTGGTAGCTCGACCTGGTGTGGAAGGCGGTTAGGTGCCGGGCTTCGGTCCCTGCGCGGAATTTACCTGACTGTTATTTTCCATCAGGTGGAAGCAATCGTCACGTGCCTGAGCAGAACATCATGCTTTGAAGCCAGTATCTCTGGACCCTTTCTGTATCTCTGTCTCCGTCTTCCCCTAGCTCAGTATCTCTGGACCCATTCTGTAGATCTGTCTCCGTCTTCCCCTCGCTCAGTATCTCTGGACCCATTCTGTAGATCTGTCTCCGTCTTCCCCTAGCTCAGTATCTCTGGACCCATTCTGTATCTCTGTCTCCGTCTTCCCCTAGCTCAGTATCTCTGGACCCATTCTGTAGATCTGTCTCCGTCTTCCCCTAGCTCAGTATCTCTGGACCCATTCTGTAGATCTGTCTCCGTCTTCCCCTAGCTCAGTATCTCTGGACCCATTCTGTAGATCTGTCTCCGTCTTCCCCTAGCTCAGTATCTGTGGACCCATTCTGTAGATCTGTCTCCGTCTTCCCCTAGCTCAGTATCTCTGGACCCATTCTGTAGATCTGTCTCCGTCTTCCCCTAGCTCAGTATCTCTGGACCCATTCTGTAGATCTGTCTCCGTCTTCCCCTCGCTCAGTATCTCTGGACCCATTCTGTAGATCTGTCTCCGTCTTCCCCTAGCTCAGTATCTCTGGACCCATTCTGTATATCTGTCTCCGTCTTCCCCTCGCTCAGTATCTCTGGACCCATTCTGTAGATCTGTCTCCGTCTTCCCCTAGCTCCCTGTAGGTCGGGGGTAAGAACAGACCCACTGCTGCTCGCCGTGATTCGTAAAAGGCGAAACACTTGGCAAATGGATGCTCGGCTCGCTCCTGCTTCGACCAGCTCTGGCGATTTGACGTCATCTGAGGAAGAGCTGTGACCGGAACCTGGGTTTCTTCCATCATGAAAGCAGGGATCCTACACCTCCAAGTTATCCTTGCGATCTTTTTAATGTGTGTGTTGTAGTCAGTTGTCTTGCATAACCCACAAAGGCGGAGGGGTCATCAAGCATTATTCATTCCTTCGTTCGTTCATTCATTCATTCGTTCGTTCATTCATTCATTTATTCATTCATTCATTCGTTCATTATTTCGTTCATTCATTCGTTCATTCATTCATTCAGTCAGTCAGTCAGTCAGTCAGTCAGTCATTCATTCGTTCATTTATTCGTTCATTCATTCGTTCATTCATTCGTTCATTTATTCGTTCATTCATTCATTCATTCATTCGTTTGTTTATTCTCTCTTCCCCAGGATCGTCAGTCTGTCCAGCGACGCCCAGTACGAGAGTCCTGAAAACCGAATGCGGACCATCAAGTACGTGGTGCGTCACATCGACCGTTGCCTTGACAACCAACGGGAGACACGTCACTCGTGCTGCGTCAAGTTGCGTCACTTCCTGTCGGCCAAGATGAGCCTGCTATGCGGCCGTCGCTATGGCAACTACCTAGTGACGGCGTATCTGGGCATGAAGGTGCTCTACATCGCCAACTCCATCGGCCAGCTCTTCATGCTCAACGCCTTCCTGGCCACGGAGTACAACATATATGGCTTCCAGGTGCTGGAGGACCTCATCAAGGGGGAGGACTGGAGGCCCTCGGACCGCTTCCCCAGGGTCACCCTCTGTGACTTCGACGTGCGCCAGATGACCAACATCCAGCGACACACTGTGCAGTGCGTGCTGCCCATCAACCTCTTCAACGAGAAGATCTACATCTTCCTCTGGTTCTGGCTCGTCTTCGTTGGGGTGGTCACCTGCTACAGCTTCGTGCGCTGGCTCTGGCACATGGTCTTCCCTTCCTCCAGAGTCGCCTACGTGAGAAAGTTCCTCAAGATCATGGACAGACTGAGCTCTGGAACGGACAAGAAGCTTGCCACGCGCTTCGCCATCGAGTACCTGAGACATGACGGGGTGTTCACGCTCAGACTCGTGGGGACGAACTCTTCGGACATCGTGGTGGCGGAGATAGTGTCTGGCTTGTGGGACCTCTACCGCGGCAAGAAGAGCATTCAGCTTCGGAACGTGGCCGCCAACGGATGCGAAGAGGAGGAGGATGTATAACGAAGGATGTGTAGTTCCCGTTGGTTTGCCCCGTTTTTCTCATACCTACATGCACGTATGTAATACCTATTATATATGGATATATTGCTCGGGCGTAGCGAATACCACCATCCCACCGTTGCTTGAGTGGATGCCGTCAACGAGGGCATGCAAGTGTGTTGGTCATAGACTGAAGATCAGCTTTTCTTGGAAAGGATCGACCGTACGGCAATAGGCTTCGACGAGGAAACCCAGCTGGTCATGCGAGTCGGAGGTTGTTGCTACGGCAGTCGATCAGTCAGTGATGGTGAGGAGGTTTCCCCTTTGATTTTCACTGGGAGACGCCGTCCTACGCCCACGGTGGGAAACTTTCCCCGAGAGTGTTATATCCAGAGGTGTGCATGTCCTGAGGAGTCCGATACTCGATGTATTACCAAAGTCGAGATGTGCGTAGCAAAGGCAGAAAGGCTGTTGTAGGAACTGTAGGTTTCTGCTGGACGATGACGCTGATGATAAATATAACGTTGACTGATGAGCCGCGACCAGAATATTACCGGAAAGATTGAAATTGCGTTGAGTTTCAGCATACGTTTGCACAAAATGTGCTTGTTGAAGAGACGAATACACAGAAACAAAAACAAAAAAGTTTGTCGTTGTTCGTGGACATACCGAGGAGAGAATTTATGAGAAAATTCCCGCATTGACTAATCACCAAAGGCCTTGTCCATTTTCCAGTTTTGTCGTACAAGACGCCTTCGCGACAGTTTCTTGTTTCATCGCTTCCATATGTGTGATTCGTACTGTGAACAGCACTTCGTGATCATTGGAAGTAGGAGACAATATCAGATGATCTTGTGATGCCTGCAACGCCACCGTCTGCGTTGGATTCGGTACGGCTGTAGAGGCACAAGACAGACGATGGAACTGGGGTTGGCAGTGGTTGGCAGTGGTTGACAGTGGCGGCAGTGGTTGACAGTGGCGGCAGTGGCGGCAGTGGTGGCAGTGGCGAACACGAGCAGAGGCTGGTAGTGCTGCTACTTAACTTCACGCTGTCCCCCACCTCTCACGTACTCGTCCACCGGCTGTGATGTGGTCTCAGCAGTGGTGAAGAGTGGCGACGAACATTCTTTACACGTAGACTGGATGAGAGCCTCTACCTACCAAAGCAGACGGAGACACCCATTCTTGTCCGAGTACCACATCCAGACCTCCAGGGAGAGGTTTTATGTGCATCAATGCGGACGTCGAAATAAGATCGCAGCGCCTTTCTCGCTGTCAACAGCAAATCTCGCGTGGTTGACGAACGCTCTCACCGCTAACTCAGTCACAGAGAAGGAAGAACCGATTGTCTTCTTGTCGAATGCCTGAGCGTCTTGCCAAGTTCTTATGAGGGCAGACGTGAACTTTCTATGCATACAAAACATGAAGTCGAGAGTTCGACCCTCACCAGACAGGTTCCTTTGCACCTTGTGGAGGCCTGCAGTGTGATCCTTGCGGAGCCTTATGATGACGTCGTAATTTTATCTCAAGACTGATGAAAAACACAATGTGTATGTGTCCTTATTACATCGAAGATACGTGCATAAGGCTGTACTGGATATTGGAACTTGCACAATCGCTCCAAAGTGTTCATATAATGTGAAGCATTGCCCAGCAGTAGCAACTCTTCTTAATTAGGAATAGCATGGGTATGAACATGTACTTGCATGGCGTCTCCATTCTGATCGTTGAAGATTATCGTGTGACTCTCCATATTTCTAGTCAGGCATTTGAAGATGTTTCTGGCACTGATATCTGGACAAGTGTACTGTGCAATGATGGCGTTTGCAGTCAACTTCATCGCTAATGCCGAGTTCAACATGTTTGCTTTATTACTGACATGCATCCACATAACGTGAAGTCTTCGTTAAATGAGTTAGTTCTGTGTGGCTAGAAATGAACAACTTCTGTGGAAAAACCCAACTTCTTTCAGAAATACAAATCGGAAAGACGACCACTATGTATGCTCTTTGAAGAAAATTAAAAGTAAGTAGATATTAAAATTGATTACAGCGAAAATTTCGCCGCTTTCATTTGGCGGTGCAATGTTTACCGCAGTAGTGCATTCATTCTCCCAGGTTGTGTTTTGCCGCTGATCAGAACTGGTGGACAATAAAAGCGAGAAACTCACCCAGGTCTCGCGGGAGTACATCGAAGTGGAAGACATGCAGCTGCCCGTGTTGCAAGATGGCGCTTGAGTCGCGACCATGGTATTCCATCAGATAACTCAGATCTCGACGAGGAGATACATTAAAATAAAATTGGTCGATCTTAAATTTTTAGGACGATTTTGTATAGAAACCAAATTGATAAAATAATAAATTCTCCTTTAGAACTGCTTTTCTAATGACTTTTCGTAAAGTTTGGAACAAATTCAAGCAAGCAGTTTTCACATGTGAACTACAGAGCTCCTCATGGACAACTGGGTTTTCAAACTTCTGCCCAGGCAAGAGATTATACATCTCCTGAAGGCGGGAGACCAGCTTTCCGGACGAATTGAAAATCCCCACTCTTCCTGAAACGGAACGTAGTTGTAACAGATACAGCCGTACAAGTGTCGGCGATCAGTGTTCCAAGTGCTTCACCCAACTGCACTCTTCGGAAACTGACTGTGAAACGGCGAGTAAAGCAGGGAAGCATCACGCGTTAACACATCTCTCCCGTCGGGTTCAGAGAAAGCTGTAAGTGAGTGCAGTGAAAGGAAGCTTTGTCTACAGTCGCAGTCTTTCGCCTGGCCGCGTTCTGGGCGAGTCAGATGGAGCAGTGCTGTGAGTGGCCCGCACTGTCCAGCAGACGCTGGCACCAGTGGACTCGCAGAGATAACGGTGACTCTCCGCCACGCTAACTCGTCACCTCGAACCCAAGACCGACTGTGTACCGCGACTTCATAGCGTTTCATCGCGCACGGATTCTCATTTTTTTTGTGCTGAGCGTTCTCCAACAGTCAGCTGGTGCGGCTTTTAGAGTACTAAAGGCCCACGACGTGTACCGCGTACAGGATGCTTGTAGTACAGGAACCACTGTCTTACATATTTGGTGCTTTTCTTGTCAATTTTCAACTTGACTGCCAGTTTGCTCTTGCGAGCACCGATTCCTAACACGTCTGCATATTTTTCTACGGGAAGAATTTTTTTCTTGTGCCAGTGGTTGGATTTGTGCAGCGTTTTTAATCACATAGTCTTGTCGCGTAGTGATATTTACTACTCCACTATTGTTCAGCCATTGGTGAAATGTTGGTAAGGTGTGCTTGTGTAGGACAAGTTATTTCGATGGTTTCATTATTCGGTGATAACACGTTGAGTAGGAGGAGTCTTGTACCAAGGCCGGAATGACACTTGTGCATTCATTTTTCTGTTATGAATATTCATATGTTTGGACATAGTATACATTAGCTTATTGTGATACAGTGGTTCTACCGTTATCATGTACAGCTTTACTTTGTTCCTTGCATTTTTTATTTGCATGTTATGAATATTGAGTTTTTACTATTTATCCAATCTGAGGGTAGTGCAATAGTGACACTGTTTTGATATTTCATTACGATGCCTCATTCAATTTTTGAATGTTTTAAAAACTGAACTCTTGGTGCGAACGTGAATAGTGACAGACGGTACGTCGTGTAACATTTCGTGCAAACTTTTTCATGCACCAAGCTTACCGATCATGCATGCAGACAGAACCAGCACTCTGTCATAATGAGCGCAGGAAGCTCAGTGGAATTTTTTACAATCAACCCCAGCCGGTCAAGGAAAATCGAAAATCGTGCTCTTCCAATAAAGGTTTTATTCCTTTTTTATAGTTATCAGATGACGTCAATGCCGCTAAGGTCACGTGGGAAGATGTGGTCAATTTGCATGCCGTTGTCCTTGACAACTCCTCCGCGTTTACTTGAGAAACGCACGATTTTTTCTCCAGAGCCCTGGTCAGCATCTTACTAGGAAATTCACCTCATGCTGTCCTGTTTATTATCAACTCTACCATTTGAAGGACACTGATTTTCAAAGCCGTTTCCTTTTATAAGGCGTTTATGTCTATTTAATTCGGAATCCCTCATATTTTGACATTGGTCTTACAAATCAAACTGAAACTTCTGTTATTTTTTTAATCAAAGTGAGGCCAATTCCCTTTTGTGTACCACCAAGGGCAAATTTTAGCATTTTTCACTCTTCACCGTTTTCTGCTACACCCAGAATGGCAAAGGCAAGTCTTCACCAGAAGAGATGGATCTTTCTCGATAGAGCCAATCAATTCAGCACTGACTTTATAATGAAAAATCTTTGCACATGTTGTATGTTCAGATAACTGCAGGTAATAGGACTGAACGTTCGAAGACATTGCATATACGTAGTTTACTACTCAATCTTCAAATGTCTCCATAGGAGCAGTATTTCCCATCTGTTTGTTCGATTATTCGACCAAGATGGCTGGCAAGCCTACGACGAAGAGGTTTTCACGTTTATACCGCACTGAGCCAAGGTTGTACCCCATGTGCCTTGTCGTCATCTACGCCTCACTATGCACGCGGGCTCACCACCCACATCATCGCTACAAGCGGGCGGAAATGCAGTCGATGCCATGACTGTTACGTATGCGTGGCGACGTACTAAAAACAAAAACAACCCTCTGCATTCATTCACTCAATCGTTCATCTGTTCATCCTTCATTCGTTCATTCATTCATGCATTCGTTCGTTCCTTCCGTTTTTCAGTGCTATGCTTTTGTACTATGCAGGCGATTTGCAGTTTGCTTCATGCCGTGTCAGCCTGTGATACATGGTGTGCACGTGGCGAACTGTCTGACCAATGTAAGTGTTCATTCACAGTGGTTCAAGTAGCACGGCTGGTGGCGAGATGGTTTTACGGTGTACAGACATGTTCCAGCGGCAGACTGCTTCGTCGAAAGTCTGTCTTTTTCTGGTGACAGTAGGGAAACTGTCGACAAAATCTTGAAGTTGTACTGTAACAAAATAAAGACATTTTGGTACTCGAGGGGGAGTCGTCAACAAAAGTTTTGGCTCTCAAACTTCCTGACTCTCTCGAGGGAAGAGTCACAACTGGTCATTACATCAGATATGATACACTTAGTGCGTGAAGGAGGAAGCGATATCTGCCCACTTTATTGGAGAAAAAAAACCAAATCTTTTTTGTGTGGGATTGATTCGCATGAAAATGCCTTCCAGAACTGATAACTCTGGTTTCACGGAAAATAACGGGGAAATAAGAGACGAGGGTCTCATCAGACATCTTGAGACGATGCTATATCTTCGCTATCAGTCAAAATCAAACTAATTTCATACAATGGCTATCACTCCTCCAACAACGTCGTATCCCCAGCAAACGTCAGAACGTTTGACCTCCCCCCTGCCAGAAAGAGACAGTTACCTTGACCTTGCAGTTTGCGGGCCTACTTCCTGTTGCGTTATGCCCCGTCATGGTTCCACACGATACCTTTGTCTCGCCCCTTCCAGTAACCTCCGTTGTCTTGTGCTTCGTTCCATTGTTAGTCCAGAATTCCCTATGGAGAATGAGGTCGTCGACGACGGAACGTATCACGTGAGAAGCAAGTTATGTAGGGGAAAACGCGCATGTCCACGAACTTTATTAAGCTGCTGATCACTTTCCTCTCTCTGTCTGTCCTCGCTGTTCTGATTGGCCGGCAACAACCGCCGAGCCATAGTGCGGTTTGAACCCCTGACCCAGATGATAAATTGCTGTCCATCACCGGCACCTTTACCTTTGCGTTAGAAATTCACTTCAAATTATTTTTGGCATTTTGTATCGAGACAGCAAAAGTAATCTACATAAAAAAAAGATATTGCCTTGGAATAATACACACCTCAAGCACTTCAACTAGAAATCATTATATATATATATATATATATATATATATATATATATATATATATATATATATATATATATATATATATATATATATATATATACAAAATGTATATACACAAGCAATTGCTTCTCAAATCCCTAATTAAAAATCCTGAGTCTCGAGAAAATAGTCTTGGAGAATTTCTGGAATGCAACATGCTATGGTCAATATCACGATTAAACTCTGTAATTAATATCATATCCATCCGAAGACGATGAAAATCATATAGCCATCACCTGCAAAATACGGACAAGCGATTACAACATTGCAAAGACTCGGACAGTTGAAAAATTCATAATGAAAAATTCGAGTCGTTTCTTCATAGGCTCCTACTCTTATTATCATGCTGCAAGGAATGGACGCAATGGCTGAAAGTAGAGATTGATCCCACATAAATAATCTCCATTTTCTATGAGTTCTCTCGTCTCCCTGCCATCGCTTCCACAATGAACACGTGGGCAAGTAGCAAAGCTGGACGATTTTCCCCTCACCCTCCTCGATCTCATAAACCCTACTGTCTAGACTGTTATCCACGGACGAGGTTTACCACGCATGAAGATGCTAGAGAGCAAGGTGTCCGAAAGTAAAAGAATTGGCACTCGGCTGTGGAAAGGAGTGTCCCCAGATGTTCTTTGGCGAGTACCGTAATTCTTTCTTTATTTATTGTATGATATTTGATTACTAAATCAGTGAAGTTGTGGAAAGTGATGATTCCTCCTCATGGAATAACTTTTGTTGATATAACATGGAATAAACTATTCGATTCTTACCTTATGCTGTTCTGTCGTTGTCGTCCTCGTTGTTGGTGCAGTGCGAGCGTGACTGCCTTGGTGCAGTGCGAGTGTGACTGCCTTGGTGCAGTGCGAGCGTGACTGCCTTGGTGCAGTGCGAGTGTGACTGCCTTGGTGCAGTGCGAGTGTGACTGCCTTGGTGCAGTGCGAGTGTGACTGCCATGGTGCAGTGCGAGTGTGACTGCCATGGTGCAGTGCGAGTGTGACTGCCTTGGTGCAGTGCGAGTGTGACTGCCTCCTTGATTGCTTTTCTCTGTTCGTATCTTATGTGTCGTCACGACGTCTTATGCTCTCTCTGTCTCTCTCTGTCTCTCTGTCTCTCTCTGTCTCTCTCTCTCTCTGTTTCCCTCTCTCTCTCTCTCTTTCTCTCTTTCTCTCTCTCTGTCTCTCTTTCTGTATCTCTGTCTCTCTCTCTCTCTTTCTCGCACTCTCTCTGTCTCTCTCTGTCTCTCTCTGTCTGTCTGTCTGTCTGTCTGTATGTCTGCCTGTCTGTCTGTCTGTCTGTCTGTCTGTCTGTCTGTCTGTCTGTCTGTCTGTCTGTCTGTCTGTCTGTCTGTCTGTCTGTCTGTCTGTCTGTCTGTCTGTCTGACTGTCTGTCTGTCTGTCTGTGTGTCTGTCTGTGTGTCTGTCTGTCTGTCTTTCTGTCTGTCTGTCTGTCTGTCTGTCTGTCTGTCTGTCTGTCTGTCTGTCTGTCTGTCTGTCTGTCTGTCTGTCTATCGGTCGGTCTCTCTCTCTCTCTCTCTCTCTCTCTCTCTCTCTCTCTCTCTCTCTCTCTCTCTCTCTCTCTCTCTCTCTCTCTGTTCGTGCGTGCGTGCGTGTGTGCATGTGCGCGTATGCCTGTATAAGTGTGTGTGCGCGTGTGTGTATGTGTGTGTGTATCTGAGTATGCGCGCGCGCGCGTGTGTCTGTGTGTGTGTGTGTGTGTGTGTGTGTGTGTGTGTGCGCGCGTACGTGTGTGTGTGTGTGTCTGTGTTTGTCTCTGTGTGTGTCTGTGTATGTGAGTGTTTATGTGTGTGCGTGTGTGTATGTGTATGTGTGTGTGAGCCCGTCGTTTGCCTGCCTGTCTTTTCTTCCTGTACCCCTCTTCTTCGCTCAGACAGAATCAAACTGATATTCAGAACTGACTTTGTCTGTTCACGACTACCGCTTTGCACTTTCAAAGACCTAGTGGAAAATAACCAAGCACTGCTCCACGTCATCTGAATGAGGCTGTAACGGACCGACTAACCGGACCCAGGGTCAGCCTAGCCCGCACAATGAAAACAAAAGAAAGGACACAAACACCAGCATATATGTAATAATGAGGTGTAGTAATCACCCTTGCCTTACGGCACCCACCCAAGCAGCCTCGGCCCACACCAGGGTACAAAGGCACTAACGTAGCTCAGGCAGCCTCGGCCCACACCAGGGCACAAAGGCGCTATCGTAGCTCCAACAAGTGACCATGCGGCCCCCGCCGATATAGAAATGAATATATTTACCACACTCACAATCCCTCAATAGCCCCGGCCCACACCAGGGCTCACCAGAACTAACGTGCGGCCCCCGCCGACAATCAATCTACATCCAACCTGCTGAGTTCCTCCTCCAGCTCAGCCTCCAACGGCCTGTCTTCCTCCATCTTGTCAGATTTGCTGTCCTCTCCTCGAGTCAGCATAGACGTGCGGCCCCCGCCGATAATCGGTCTACATCCAACCTGTTGAGCTCCTCCTCCCCTCGAGTCAGCATAGTCATTCCGCTGCCTACGGAGATTCTCTATCGGCTAACCCCAACGTGAATTCCGATTTCATATCTACCGGCACGCGTTGTGTTGTTGTTTACGTCCTCCCTCATTTTGGTATCTTGGACTCCCTCGAACAGCAGGACATCGGTTACACTCATCACTGCTCCTGCAGACTCAGGACGGCTCCACGGCCACCGCGACAGTCCTGGGCAACCCTGGACGAAGACTCTCAAGTCTGTGAATGATTCCGTTCAGTGAAGCACAGCACGAATTACAAAAACAACCCTGACAACGCTTCGCCGTAGATTCAATCTCCATTTTCACCAACCGTTCAAGTTTTTGTTTTTTCATGGGCAGCGTCACAATGTGACATCACAAAACTGATGATGTAACGTTCGCAGAAGTAAATCCGGAGAACTTGCCAGATCTTGCGGAAGAACTGGCCCTGTCAACTTGTGTCAAACATTTGCCTGGTTTTACATAGCTATGGACAATCCATATAATGCCATACCACGCATTCTTTACAGAGGCGTATGTTGCCTGCAAATCATTGAATGGCATCGTTTTAAGAGGCGGAAACGTTTTGCAAGATGCCACATTCAACAAAACTCTTACAGATCCATTTGACATTCCTCTAATATTACCGCACATTCATTCCTTGCAGGGATTAATTTTTTTTAATGGGCGAGCAAAAATATGTCCACGTCGATTCGAGCTGTCCCCCCTGACTCCCGAGAGTCACGCTGAAGATGAGAAAAGGCGAGATTTGGATAAGGGTCAAGGACGAGTCTTTAGAGGAAACAGCACTCCATTTTTCTGCCTCAGGCGTCTGTCACAAAGTCAGGGGGGAAAACGCTCCCTCCTGACATCTGCAACCTGAGGGTCCCTTTTCATTCATCTCGCTGTTCAGCAGAGGAGTGAAGTTTTTCCAGGTTCCTGGCAAAATATTAGCTCGCTTCCTTCGATCTCAAGGACCTCACATCTCCTCTTTCGTTGACGGTGACATGGAAAATGGAGAGGTACACATCGCACTTCAAGCGAAGCGAGAGCAGACTGTGTGTGTGTGTGTGTGTGTGTGTGTGTGTGTGTGTGTGTGTGTGTGCGTGTCTGTACACGTGTGTGTGTGTGTGTGTGTGTGCATCCATGCATGCGCGTACTATATGTGCTAATCAATATGTACGTGGAT
>JAWQFJ010021452.1:37500-39415 GCA_034096865.1 Theodoxus fluviatilis
GTTGAATCGATTCTCGCTTCGATCGTGTTCGTGCCTGTTACTCGCAAATCATGGGTCGAAAAAAGCAACTGACGGTGCAGTATCAACGCAGAAAGTCTTCGGAAAAAAGAAGCAGCTCGCCGCAGCTCGAGAGACTCGCTGGGAGACACAAAAGCCAGACCTCCCCGCTGCTTCTCCTTCGCAGTCCGCACAACCGTCAACATCAGGAGCGAGCAAGTCAACGGTGCCTCATGAGAGATCGAGATCTCCCCAACCAAGCACCTCATCTGGACTTCGAGGGTCTTTGAAACGTCCTTCTACACCACCTGCCGTACCAGGACCCGATGGGAAACTTCTACGCTTCGGTGAGGAGTCTGATTCAAGCAACGGGACTGAAGTGAAGGTGTGTGAAAGAACGTGCACCACTCAAAAGCTCAGCTACTGCTTCCTCGCATCTGAGAACAATTGTTGACTTTGATGAGCTGAATGAACTGATAAAACTTTTGATTGTGCCCTCAGTGTGGACTTGAGACTGTTGAAATTAGATGTGATGGCTCTCAGATCAAAGGTTTGTCCGTCCCAATGACCCTGTTCTGCAAGGCGTGTGATGCAGACCTTTATATCAAAGCGGCACACAAGCAAGAAACTGACTTCTGGCAAAGCCTTCGAGGTAAACAGAAGAGCAGTTATTGCTAGCATGCTGTCAGGACTTGGTGTCTACAACTTCAACAAGTTCTGTGAATATATGAACTTGCCTGGAATACAACCCAGTGCCTACCACAACCACTGTGACCAAATCTTTGATTCCACGGCAGATCATCAGCATCGTGTGAGATCAAAGGCTGTCAAGCGAGTGAGAGAGGCCTACAAAAAAACTCTATCCAGAACTGCAGGAGGATGACACTCTGGACATCTCTGTGAGAAAAGCTCTGTTGAGGAAGGAGGGAGGCCCTGCATATCTCTCTGGTGGCTTCTAAACATCTGTAAGCTACATCCAAGAGACTTTTGATTTCTATCACTTTTATTTGCAGATTTTCTCATATTTAGTATTCTTGTGCATGTTTTGTGTCCAAGAAAGATTTTCTATCCAAGAACAGTACAAGTGACTGTCCTGCTGTCAGTATAACAGCTCAAAGCTGAATTAAAGGCCACTTTGAAGTACTTGGCTGCTGAAAGACTTCCAAAGGGTAGACACATGGTGGTCGAGTGCTCACATGGCTGTCAAGTTGTTCACATGGATAGTAAACAACAAGGAGAGAGAGACAAGGAAAAAAACAGAGATTGGCCAAAGCTAGGATGGAAAGAGCTCTGCAGAGGAAGGAGAGGCCCTGCATACCTGTCAAGTGGCTTCTAAACATCTGTAAGCTACTTCTAAGAGGCATTTTGACATCAATAACTTTAATTTGCATTTTTCTCAAATTCTGTATTTGCGCGCATGTCACATCATTAGTGTTTTCATATTTTAGTCAATTTTGGAAGGAAACCCCTGAAAATTTTACTCCAACTTCAAAATGTGTCACTTTTATCATCCACAGAAACATTTCATGTCTAAATTTAATAGAGATGCCTATAAAACACCACAAAGTTTAATCTTCATCAAAATTTAGCATGCGGATGTACATAGAGTGAATAAAATTAGTTTTGAAATACATACATATTGTTTGTCCTTATTTTCTCTCTGCTACATAGTAGACCTTATAATAATGGCCTTATGGTCACAATTTGGGACTCCCCAGAGCAAGGGAAGATACTTAAACTGAGTTACTAATACATTGCAAAAACGATGAAATGTTGTTATAAACACCCATAAAACTTATTTATTTGGGGGGTTACAATTTTGAAATAATTGTAGAATACCTTCTTTTTAACAGGATGAGGATGTGCAACAACAAAAAACAAGAAAAAAAGCTGCGTTGAATGACCCCCTCTTTGATAG
>JAWQFJ010021454.1:0-14284 GCA_034096865.1 Theodoxus fluviatilis
CCTTCTGTTTTTCCGCCATGATTTTGGCGTCCCATGTTACCTTCCGCTTGGGGGCGCAACGTGTCTCGATCCTCACAACAATGAGCTCATGAGCTATCTTTGTGTAACTGTATAATCTTTGGTCATAGTGCGTCCTCCACGAACTTCGCATTGGTATACTTCGTATCTAAATTAGGGTGCGCGCGCATCACAAGAAAGTGACGAGAGCGTAAAATCATGTCAACACAAATGATGGCAACACCGAAGCGTGGATGCGTTGACCTGCATTCGATGTGTAAACTGTAGGAGCTTTTACGATCTATTAATGCATTCAACATACACCTTTGATAAATTAATGCTGTGCATGGCTTATATTTGTTTTGGATGGGTTGCTAGTATCCCGAAATAGAGCGTTTTGTGAGCGAACCGGCAACACGTCGGCCATTGAAATTTGGAAATAGTTGGCGAGTTCACCTCTTGTCGTGACCTCTACGCATGCGCATTAGTTCGTCACTTTCTTGTGTTGCGCGCGCACCCTAATTTAGATACGAAGTATACCAATGCGAAGTTCATGGAGGACGCACTATGCCTGCCTAATGTTGTCCATGTTGAGGAACACCCACGCTTGTTGTACTGTGTGCAAGCTGGACTTTACTGCCCATGAAGGGATCGACTTTGTAAACAGAAACGTCAACAGCGCTAAGCACCGCGAGATAGGCGCTCTCTTGAAAATAAGAAGCAAACTGAAAAACTTCTTTGCATGTTCTTGGTATGTATGCATCATGCCGATGCTACTGAGGGTCTGAATGTTCCTCTCAAACTAAAAATGTGTGGGTCAAATGTCTAAATTGTTCTTGAGAGAGTTTAGATGGTTTGACATATCTACATGATCCCTTACAAGGGGAGGGAGTGGGGAGAGGTAGGGTGGGTGGGGGGGTGCATGGGAGGTTGAGGGTGTAAGTTGGGATGGCTAATTTTGAGAGTTAACACATACTCTCTTTCGTCATGAATAATATAAAGTAATTTTTGTTGACAACTTTTGGTGGGCTCTTGTCATTGCATCCCAATTAAAACGTCGAGGAGAGTAAAGTCTATACTGTTTAAGTTTTAACTGGTGGATTCCCCGAGTGCTCGTAGGACAAGGAAGATGGGACAGCACGCATTTTCTTGTTTACCTTCAATTTTGTTTTCCACTGTCGACAAAAAGGGTCAGTCAGGTTGAAGAAACCACAACTGTACTTTTTTGTGGTCTTAATGTTGACCAAGGCAAAAGAAACCTGGGATTCATGATGGACAATATTTGTGTCGCAATCTGGGCCCATATATCAAGTTATTCTACTGGTGCGCGCGCGCACACACACACACGCACACACACACACACACACACACACACACACACACACACTTGCATACACTCTGCATATATACAGATAAGATTTGATCAGTAGACTGCCTTTAATGAAATGATTACAACATACATAAGAACTGGTAAAGTTTCATATGAGAAGGTTTCCCCAACGATAAGTCTGTTTTCCCGGCTTGGGTCTGCAAAGAGTGTAGGCTACCTTTGTCGTTCTGCACCTCAACACCCTTCCTTTCCAGGCAGTCCTCGTAACCCTGGTTGTCAGATTCAGCCTTGGCAAAAACATCGCTAGTGACCCAAAATATACTATGTCGAAGTTCTCTATCAATCTGTCGCTGTGGGTTTACGCTTTTTTCTTTTTCCTCACCTCCTGCTTGTTCTATTTGGATATTTCACAGGAAAATTGTGGTCTTAACAAATCTTGAATGGAATCTAGCCCGAATTATCTTATTCTAGGAGGCGCTTTGCTTCAAACTTGTCAATGGCAATATTAACTCCCTCAAGATGTTGTCTGTCTGTTCGGCCAGAGTTGCAAATCGTCTCCTCTGTTCTCACGGAAATTTTGCCAGAATTGGTCACTGAGCCTTCTTAGCTTGCTCATCACTTGTGCTAACCTTCCACATTCGTGCATCGTCCTAATATTCTCTGCTGCCACTCTGTCGCATTGCTTGATGCCGCCGAGGAGAATGTTGGAACAGAAACGTCTGACTCTCATCCCTGCTCGCCATATAGGACATTGCTGTTTCCCTCATCAGGGGCTCAAATAAAGCTTGAACTTCTGAAGCTTGTACTGGCGCTTCTGTAGCTTCGTCTTTTATGTGGTGAGCTGCAGGCCCACTGCACAACCCATCTCCTTTCTCACTCAGGGCTTGGGACCAGGCGATGGCGGAGTTGCTGAGCTAATAGTCCACTGCAAAAGATGTGAAGAGGGCCCAGCTACGCTTGTTGTAGAAAGTACAGGTGGACAGAGCGAGGGCTGAGTGAAGAGGGCGGGTGAGGGATGCCTTCAAGGAGTCGAAGATGGGAGGGTGGCACATTATCCAGGAGAGGACTTGTGTCTGAAGCAGCTTATTTGAAGGCCATCTGGCGTGAAAGATCCACCAGAAAGTTCATCCTGCCGGGAACGTGCTGCGCCTGAAAAGGAACGTTTCGATCCAAGCATACCAGATTGAGATTTCTTGTTGATAATATATACCAGTTCCGGGTTGTCCGTGTGTAATTAAATGCAAGAGTTAGGGAGGTGATGTTTAGGTTTGCTGATAGTTTGTCATGGAGGAGTCTAGCTTCCATGAGCTTGGTGTCCAAGAAGGTCATGGTTGTTGAAATCTGGGAATATTAAGTGAGGAAAAGGGGCCTCGAACTCTTCCGATTGATAACTCCTAGTGGAGTTACTGGGAACGTCCGGTGTGGGTTTGAGATTGGGTAGTATGGAGTGAGAGGCTGCACCTTTAAATCTAGCTTGGACAACTTAAGAAAAATATGTAATTAAGGTAGATCGGACGGCCAGTGGTCTAGTCGGTCAACTCAAATTTGTGTAGGTGGGGGGTCGCTAGGAGAAACCGGATGGCTTAGATTTGGCTCATGAGTTGCATGAGCCCTAGAAGGGATGCAGGTGGGTGGCGGGGAAGTAGTTACTGGTGCCCCTGCGTCATTGAGCGGTGGAAAACCAGTGGGCAGAAACTTTGTTGAGTCTGGAGAGGGATTCAAAGGGAGGCTTGGCAGTGGAGATTAGGGTGGGATCCCAGCCGAAAATATCCCTTGTGCAGGCGCCTTTGGTGTGGTATGATCTGCAGGTGACCACTAGGACTTGCATGGAGAATTTTACGGAGAGATGGGATTTTTGCCCTGACTCCGTGGATGTGGGTTGGATGCATGGATTGAGTTTTACGGCCTAACATTCTCTGTAGGCTGTCTAAGGCTGTTAATCACGAAAAACATAAGAATTCGTCAGAACAAGAACAAGACGTCACGATTTTCCTAGTCATTTGCCTCTTACGAAACGCGTAGGGAGATGCGGTGAGTCTATTCTTACCCCGGCCCACAGGGACTGGGATGTGGGCCTATCAAGGGAGGTCTGCACGAAAAGCTCCAGGTGGGTGAGGTGCCCAGGAGGCTTGTTTGCACTCCAGCAGCCGGCGCAAGGGTTCACCGTAATAGCGGTAGTTGCCTCTCTTTTGCTGCATGGAGGTGACGATTTGCAAATCATGGGATTGGGCCGGAGCAGACTGATAGGGCTGTTCTCCCAAAATGGCGGAAAAGGTGTTCCATGCAGCCAGCCGTTGGTGGAAAGACAGAGTTGTTTGGGGGCAGAGGAAGCTGGAACTAGCTGCAAGGAACCTTTGTTGTCATTTTGCAAGGTGACTGGAGGCAGTAGTGATGGCCTCAGAAACTTTTGCAGATCCGAAGTCGGTGTTCGTAGTAGCTGTGAAGGGGTAAGGGGGAGAATCGTTGCGCTAGGTAGGGGAGGTGAGACACAGAGGTCTAGATGCCTGAGAAATGGAGGGGGAACTGCCGTGTTTAGTGTGTAGAGTCGTGTACTCGAGCTCCAAAGTGACCGTTGATGGTCGAAAAGTGTGGGGAAGTGGGGCACAAGGCAAGCAACACAATGCCAAAGGAAGAAAGGGGAGGCATCCTGCCATCTCTCTCACACTGTAGTAGTCTCTCGGGGGCCGAGGAAGACATTCCATTGTGCGGTCATCTTCTGTGGTGGGAAGGCATGTAGCTTCGGAGACCGAAGTCTGAAGCGCACAGGCGGCTGCAAATGAGTCATGGAACGCTAGCTAGTCGTCAGGGCAGGGGTAGGGGCAGAGGCATCTCTGCGTCTTCGCATCCTGACTTGATTGCTTAGAAAGTAGTTGCAGAGAGCAAATGATCTGTGCCATGGAATGCAGGAAAGCCTCCCTATCACCTTTTGCATTTTTCTGAGATGCAGCCTGCCCTCGAGCATGTTCCTTCAGCACAACATTTTCTACCTACACATGTCTGCCAACAAAAACTCCATATCGTTAAACCTCATCAGATCATTGGTCAGTTGACAAACATACCACACAAGGCAAAATATATTGAAATGGAAACATTATCAAGCGTTTTACTACTTATCTCCGTCATTGTTGAATCGGAACCGGACTCGGTAATTCAATGTGTAAAATATAAATTTGTGCTCACAAAACTTTCTTGTTTGTGATATTTTGCCTGCACCATGAATGTTTCTCCTTGTAACCTGACTCCTGTCCACACCTCTCTGCATGAATTGGATCTTGACATGCTCCTCGTATGCACGAAAAGAATGTCAGAGTGAATGCTAGATTTTTTTTTCATGAACTGTGCTGATGCTTTATTTCTTCACCTAACAAAATGGATGATTTTAAACAACTTTTGTGTGATTCAATGAGTCTCTCAAAGAGTGCTCTATGGTATTATAAAAATGTTGTTCAATTTTCATTTTGTTTCAAGTGCAAGGAACATCAGCAGCTGTAGCAGTAGAGGCAGAGGAGGAGGTTGCTGAGGAAGCAACAGGAGGAGACAGCAGAATCACTCTGCCAGGAGGACTTGAAGTCATCCCTTACAGGGCTGACATCACCAAGGTGAAGGTAGATGCAATTGTGAATGCAGCCAATGAACGTCTAGGACACGGTGGGGGAGTTGCCAGGGCAATATTAAATGCTGCTGGCCCTGACCTGAGCCAGGAGTGTCAAGACTACATAGACCTGAATGGTCCAATCCCAGTGTCTGGAGTTAGCCTCTCAGGTCCAGGACGCCTGCCCTGCACTCGAGTCATCCATGCTGTAGGACCTCGTTGGGATTCCAGAACTCCAGAAGTCTGCAGAAAGCAGCTCTATGATGCTGTAATGAACTGCTGTAGAGAAGCTGACAAATGGGAGCTGGGGGAAATCGCCATGCCTCCAATTAGTTCAGGTGAGCTTTGCGTTTTTGCTGTTGACTTTTTATTTCTTCTTCATGAGACACAAAGTTGTCAGGTAACTATGTCGTGATTCATACTCATTCTCAGGGTCTCATGTTTATTTTTTAACTTACCGCTGTTCGAAATACCATGTCTTTGAAAAGCTAAATGCTATATATGCTTATTCATGTACACATTAGCAGACACACACACACACACACACACACACACACACACACACACACAGAGGATTTTCTGTCATATTCTTTATAAGCATGCAGAAATGCACATTAGAAAGAATACACACAGATTAAATCTTGTGTCCAAATACAGGTGCAAATGTGATAAATGCAATTGTCACACATTATGACATCAGTGGCCTGCTCTGTAAGGCGAGCGCTCTGTACTGCTACTACTAGACAAGCAGATACAATCCAGGTGGTGACCACAGCGAGTGCTCACTACTGCTACTACTAGACAAGCAGATACAATCCAGGTGGTGACCACAGCGAGTGCTCACTACTGCTACTACTACACAAGCAGATACAATCCAGGTGGTGACCACAGCGAGTGCTCACTACTGCTACTACTAGACAAGCAGATACAATCCAGGTGGTGACCACAGCGAGTGTTCACTACTGCTACTACTAGACAAGCAGATACAATCCAGGTGGTGACCACAGCGAGTGCTCACTACTGCTACTACTAGACAAGCAGATACAATCCAGGTGGTGACCACAGCGAGTGCTCACTACTGCTACTACTAGACAAGCAGATACAATCCAGGTGGTGACCACAGCGAACACTTGTGCCCACCCTCCCACATGAATAGGCCTGTAGTAACTATATCCAGTCTGGCATGAATTACTTTATAAAGAAATAAGCCAAATCTAGCCTAAGGCTTTGCAAACTAGAAAGTTAATGAGAGGAGGCCCTTTTGATAATCATAATCAACTACTAGCCCATGTGCCAAACCCATCCAGTTTTTGTTGCAAACAAACAACAAAACAAACAGAAACTTAATTTCAGCAAAGGAAGCCTGGGAGTAGATGAATGCAGGCGGAACATACATGTGAGTTGACCTTTCCCCTTCTGGCTGAGTTCTAAAAAGGTAGAGGTATAGGTGTGATTTTATATAGCGACTTTCCACCATTGATCGGTGCTCAAACCGCTTTACACTTTACCCCCTGATCACTGGGCATCTTGATCAATCCTCACTGGTACCTCACAACAAACATAGTGACAGACATTTAAGACGCACACAGTCAGGTACCAGCACCAACTCCGCTCCCTGGGGAGTATTCCAACCTGATGCTGGTGCTTGGCCGCATACAAGGGTTAATAACATTGCCCTCACAGGTACCCGGTTTTACTCCTGGGTGGGGAGAAGCAATGCAAGTTAAGCATCTTGCTCAAGGATGCAACTCTGGAACGCGCAGCTTCGAACGCCGTACCCACTGGCCGCAAGCGACTGTAGGTCCAGCGCGCTAACCGCTCGGCCACAGAGCCCCTGCATGTGGTCTTCATGACAGTCTTGGCTGACCAGAGGGACAATTAATGGTTTAGATTTATTTATCATTTATTTTATAATGATAACGTAAATTTATGATTTATCTGAGTTATTTAGCATTTTATTAACAAGCATGCTTTCTCAAAACAATTTTGATAAAATGTTAATGTTTGCAAGTATGTGTGTCTCAGTAAGTAAATATCATTGCTGCTCTCTCCATGATGATGCATTATTTGTAAAGCAAAATTGTCTTCTCTTTTGCAGGCATATTTGGGATGCCAAAAGATGAATGCACCAAAATGTATTGCAAAGCTCTTCTTGACTTTGACATGCAAGCCAACAAAAAACTGAAGACCATACACTTTGTTGACATAAAGGACGACATGCCCCAAGCTCTCCTTGCCCTGGGAGTGACGGAGGAGTCCATCAAGATGGCCCAGTCTGGCAAAGCACAGGACTTCTCCCAGTTCTACACGCCCGTCAGACCTTGGAGAACATCACACGTGTAGACCTTGACATCAAGACTGTTGATGTGTTGTGTTGTGTGATATGATGTGACACTCGGGGTATGGTTGTGTGTGATTTGAAGTGGTGTGTTGTGGAATGTTCATATTGTGTTTGTGCATGGTATATCATGGTGTGGTGCAAGGTGGTATATTGTGGTGTCGGGGGATGGCCCTGTACTGCTGTGGTCATGCTGAACTTGAGGCAGGGTCGTTGTATAGCATGTTGATGCCTTCCAATGTAGAACATTGTAGTTCTGGACAATGTATTGGATTTCTGTTGGAGTTTATGGAGTTTCATTCCTTGTACACTGTTGCTGCTCTTTAGCATGTGTTATTTTTCTTGAAGTAACATGTTGTTTGTAAGGAATGTTTGATGAGTTTACATTTATTCATGTAACCATGAACTTGTTGCGTTAGAACTTGTTGATCCAATTTAAGATTGTTGTATCATTTGTTGTATATTTTATAACAAGAAGGAATAGTGCACCTGGCAGATTCAGTTATCAGTGACGTTTCTTGATTTTTTTTGTTTCAGACTAATGAGCGTTTTTCAGATTTATAACATACCACTACTTTGTTTGGTGATGGTTTTGTTGTGAACTTGTTGTCATTAGTATGACACCATAGATTAGTTGACATGTGTTATCACTTTTTCAATGTACAATACCATTTGTTTCCTGAGATTGCAAATAGATTCATTGATATGCAAAATGTTTTTGCTTTTACATGCATGCATACTGATCTTGACATGGACTTTTCACTCACGCATGCACACTCACAAACACATAGGTTAGTTTGTAAGTAATGCACTTTTGGTCCCATGTGCTTATGACAAATGGTTGATTTTTGCTTGTTATGTGCCTTTTCATTGTCTCTGTGGTGAAGGTATCTCTGTACCCCCAAGAATGATCCAAGTACCTCCAAGGTTTGGTGAGTTGCTCGGCTGAGCATGGAATGCCTTGTGTCAGGTAGCTTGTTCTTAATGAAAGGTATCTAGGGGAGTAGGCAGACAGCAGTGTCTGCTATATATTGATTGACAAGAACTATTCATTCATAGTGTTGTGGCCTGTTATGACTGTTTGCTTGTTTTGCAAACGTTCCATGAAGTATGCTCATATTCCCATTATCTTGCAATTCGCGTGACAATTCGATATTGCTGTAATTAGATTTAGTACTACAGGTGGGAAAAGGATGGGGAAAATCACGCTGTTGTTATTCTCGCTAGATCGAGCAGTACAGGCAGAAATTTGTTCCAACAAGTCCCCGAAACTGCATCTGTGCTGCATTATGATGACTTGAACTTGATGCTGGTATGTTACCTCCCCAAAACAAAGATGCTTGAAGTGATTCCACATGCTGCTTTCATTTTAACTTTGTGACGTTTCAGAGAAACAATACTTTTTGTCATCTCTTGGTGAATACAATATACCATTTCATTTTTTATTGTGAGGGTAGTGTTTATAAAAGAAGGAGAGGCCACACTTGGAGGGGAAAAGGACATGCTTTGGAAATACATATGTTGTACATATACAGGACATGTGTGATTCTTGTTTAATATAAGTGTATCCAGTATTGATGCTGCATAATTTTGCTATGTGTGAACTTTTGAATTGTGAAGGCAGAGTTACTTGCTGTTTGTGTATTCAAATGACTGATACCCTAATAGCTATTTCAACATAACACTGACAGTCTACATGCACAACACATGCAAGCAATATCGTTTGAGCAGCACCCACAGATCCACAACGTTGATAAGAATATACCATATATGGTAATGATTGTGAATAATTTGTTGTGTATTCATGTAACCACATGTCATTTTTGTGACTAGATGCCTTAAAAATACATTGAGTTCTGTACTTTTGAGTAAGGAAACAAGATTGCCTGTACAGAAGTTGGCCATTACTCCGACAGTAATGTCTTTGCTTAGATGTGGTGTGGGTGGAAGGAGCAGTGCAGACCCTGGGGTAGGGTGTGGATGAGGTGGACTTTAGTGGTGAAATGCAGGGTGACTGCTTGTAAAACTCTTGTCTGGAATAGGTCCATCTGGGACGGCAGACTTTACTCACATATTTGTGTCTGTACAATTCTTAATAATTATATCAAGAACACAGCACTTACCCATCCACCCTCCTCCCAGTTGTAGCTTTTGAACATTTTTTTTCACCATCAATGAATATGGACAAACATGTGACTACAATTGTTGACAGGCAAGATTAGTTGCATTTCCTTATATGGTTTTATGTTTATGAATTTGTTCACTACATTAAATAGTAAATTGCTGTATCATTTGGTCATGCTTGTTACTCCAGTGCTGCAGCAGTGTTTGCTTGACTTCAGTGAATCCACCATGAATTATTTCCTTGTTACACAATTATCTGCCATCTAGTATGTTTGACCTCCTTAACAGTTCATTGTGAAAAGCTGAATATTCAATTATGTGTTTTTGAATTAGAAGGAAAAAAAATCTTCATTTTTCCTTTTAAAAGGGTTATTAATTGATTTGTTGCTCATGATGTTGTTGTTGTTGTTGCTGTTACTGTATACTTTTGAATCTGTCAAGCCTAGATAACAACTTTTGAATAAATCCAATTCAATTTCATAAACAGATGAGTAATGTCAGCAAGTAACAGGAGAGCCTTGCAAAGGACTGGTGCATTCAGACAGGGAATATATTCAGTTTAGCCACATTTCCAATGTCCATGTATCAACTGTATGGTGACGTCACCCAGGCTTCCCTGCCCAGTCAGTGACAGGGAGACTTGCTGCAAAGGTGTGCTGCAGTCCAGTGCTACTGGAGCAGTACTGCAGTACTTGTGCTTCTTGTCACCAGTGCAGCTCTCTCACTGACAGTCGTGTTGTCACACTCCACGCTTTCCAGAGGCTTGGGAAATTTTCTATCCTTTCTTGAACTCTAATTAGAAATGTAAACGTAAAAGGGTCATATTAGGCTTAGGCTGTTAGGGGCCACTGTTTGTATTGACTTCTTTGGTCAAGAATACAGTTGTCATGTAATTGACAGTAGCTTTAGAGCTTAGTTACCATGGGCAATGCATGGGATTTGGATGAGAATTATCTTTGCTCCCAAAGATATTCAACTCTAATTTTATAATGGCAACATTAAAAATCTGTCCAAATGCACCATCTCCTTTTCTCCCTTCATTAACATCACCAAATGCTTTAGTGATATCGTTCTACCCTGTAGCTGTCTTTTAGTGTGGATGATTTGGAAAAGTGAGTTTATTGTTGTCTGTTTTGGCTTTGAATTGCCTTCCATAACTTTTGCATTGAGGAGCTGCAGCTTGCAAATAACTTGTGGTCAGCTGATCACTACCTCTAGTGCTATGTGATTATGTTGTGGGCAGTCTTCAGCTGTGTAATATTCTAGTGTGTGTATTTTACTATAAGATTCTATGTATGTGTTGATGTTCTGGTGCTGCTAAAGCCAGCTCATCATTATTAATTAATCTATTATTTCATGAACATGCTTAAACTATATTACGATATTTATCCTAGCTTTGATATATGTCCAGAAATGCAAGTTTCTCTGTACTTGAAAAATCTGTTGAGAACTGAGACACATTCTGTATTATGATGGCAATGATAATGACCAAATGGACAAAACCGTCTTCAGTCTTGGCATGAAGGTCTTGTGTAAGATTGGGATTCTAAGAGACAGTGTTGTGAGGCAGTTCAGTCTGTGGTGGGCTTTTTGAATGCAGAGAAACGGAGTGGCAGTGCAGGCTACAGCAATAAGCTGTCATGCTCTTGAGACAGTGGGCAATGGTGTTATCAGACTGGACTTGGAGAACCGTGAGCTGTGGAGAGCAGTTTGCCCTCTGTCAAGCACACGTTTGTGCAAACAGAGAAAAGTAGTATGGTGTAGTTCAAGTGTAAGTAGTTTCTTCCTCGCCCTTCATCATCCATCTGGAAAAAATCCCATTTCCCATCCATATTTACCACATTCTACTTGCTCTATATTTCACTGTATGATGTTTATACATTGTTCAAAGTAAAGATTCAGATGGAAACAAAATTAATGTGAATTTTGCAGAACAAAATGACTTCCACCAAGTATAGACTGATTGAAGTGTGCAGAACAGAATGATTTCTGTCATTCAGAAGTTATTTATGTGAACTGTACAGAACAAAATGAACTCAATCAGATTTTGGTTCAGTAGATTGGGGTGTGCAGAACAGTATGACTTAAGTCCAGTAGAAGTTATTTATGCGAACTGTGCAGAACAGAATGACTTCTGTGAAGTAAAGGTTATTTGTGAAGCGTGCAGAACAGAATGACCTCCATACTGTGTGATATGGGTCGTTGTTGTGAGCTGGGCAACCCGAATGACTTGCATTAAGTACAGGCCGTTTTGTGAGTTGTGGGAGCTGTCAGTAAGAGCTTGTTTATGAGAAATATGCATAACAGCCAGTCTTCTGTCAAGTATGGGTTGCCGAGTGAGGCTTCCACAGAATTTGAGTAAATTAATAATGTATGAAACTTACCAAATGGTAAGCCATCCCCCACCCCCACCTCCCACCTCTTTTTTAAATAGCTGTTTGATATGAAAAGGCTGTTGCTGTTTGATTAATTAATCCCTTTGAAATATAATGTTGAAGGTTCTGTTCACACATGTTAATCAGCTGAAGATTTAGTTTTTCAGACTTGCTTCTAGTTTCTATGCTTCTTATTTCTATTGATGTGTACCATTTTTCAAAATGCATAAATTTTTGTGTGATTCATACCAAAGATCTTACTATATATAGGATCTTTGTTTATATTGATATGTAATATTTGGAGACGATATATTAAGGAAGTATACTTCTCTGTTTTTAATGGAAGAATCTAAATGTCATTCTGCCCCTTTACCCCCACTCCCCATCCACACGCTCATACAAGCTGGAACTTTATGAATGCTGTGTTTTCTATCACACATAAGTGTTCCTATGGTCATTTCCCTCTATACATCTTGTATGCTTGTTTGTCTGGGTATGTTCTTGTGCATACATGCAAGCAGTTATGTGCAGTGTGTACTTGAAGAAACATGCACACACATGTACACACCACACTGGTACACAGGAACACACACACACACACACACACACACACACACACACACATTGTTCTCTCTACCCCATTCCAAACAACTCCTGATCCTTCCCCACTCCCCACCCCCAATATCATGGAGAACGTTTTCTACGATCCATTTTGCTTATGTTATTTCCACACTGGTGAAAAGCTAGTGTTGGCCAAGGGTCTGTGTTTGGTCGGCTATACGTTATGTACATAGTAATATGTATTGGGTTTGCTTAGAGTGCCTCATGATTAACGAGGTGCAGAAGCAGTAATATCAATATGTATTGCAATGATTTAAGCTTTGTTATGAGTTGAAAAGTAAATTGGGAATGTTAGTGAGTGTCATGAAGAGAGTAGCCTACCTGTAAGAGTTCCGCCAGTACCAGCATGTACAGTAGACCAGACAGGAACTTGGATACGTCTCCAGCAGCTTGGTGTGAAGCAGCTTGCCTTGTTGTATGCTTCCCAGCTCCTCCACCAGAGCTTCTGTGATGTCATACATAAGAAGTAGGGCGCAACTGAGCTGTTGTTGCCGTGAAATGTCTCTGAATGGAGATCACCTGAACCAGGCACGTTGTGCGGTGTGGTCTCGTAAGCTGGAACAGCTGCTGTGGTGAAGAGTTAAAGCAATATTTGACAATGACAACATCAGTCCAGATGAGAGATGATATCGTTCATTATGTAAGCATAAACTCTGGTGATTTTCAAGTCACCTGGCCCTGTACATGTATATGCAGGGAGATGAAGCAAGTGTGCAAAGATGGGACTCTGATGAGTCGTCTTCATTTGATGCATGCAGAAATGGAGCTGAAATGGAACATGACATGTGACTGTTTCTGTCTGCCTGCCTCCCCACCTCCCATCCCTCCCTCTCTTTGTCTCTCTCACTGAGAGATGGCACAGAATGTTGTGCATGAAAGAGACTGGAGTGAGAAGGGCCTCCGTGGACTGAGGTGCAGGCATGGCTGTGGTGGTGGCTGTACAGTCACTGCGGGCCTGGTATGGCAGTGCTGGTCTTGCTGGATGCAGAGGCAGTGCCTGCTGTGGTCATGGCCGGTTTGTACAGATGGCTTCCATGGTCCCAGTCTGTAGGGCTTGGTGTCCAGGGTGTGCAGGCACTTGGTGTGGTTAGAGGTATTATCCTGTAGTAGTGGTGTAAACAGGTTGTTCCACGTAACATTGTAAGTGTTATCAGGTCTCTATTGTCCTCTATGAGATCATTGGTATGGTCTTACACTGTTCTTTTGTTGTTCAGTATCCATCGCACTTATGCTTTAGCTCTGTTGTTTATAGATGCACTGCTCATATAAATTTGTTACTGAAATGTGATAACAGATGAGGTTGGTGAGTGATTCGTTTTCAAATAGCTATTGGTTTAATTTTTCATTTGCTATTAACTGGTCCCCAGTTGAAGAGTGTAGCTTAGCCTGTTTGACTACAGTACAGAATATGGAGTTTTTATTTCTTCTTTGTATATGTATCAGGTGAATTTTGTATTTTTCAAATTTGAGCTTGCAAGGATGACACACTCTTTCCAATAGCTTTCAGATAACCAGTTTTAGATTACCTGGCACAAGCTTACCCTTATATCTGAATTGAACGTGGTCTTTAAACAAATAAAATCTTATTTTTACACATGAAAACTTGTGAAAGTAAAATCACTATTGGCGTTGCTTTGTTAGAACTTCAACAAGATGAAAATGTGTACATGATTCTGTTAATGTTCAGTTCTTTTTTCTTCTGTCAAATTAGATGGAAGAGATTTGATATGAATAGACAAATGTTGTCAAGGAAAACCTATTGTAATAGCATCTTCTTGATTCATTGTTTACCTTTTGAACATTTGGTTGATTTGGGCAGTGCATGTGTTGCAAATACTTCAAATTACTGGTACTCAGCACTGCATGAAGGAAATGTTTCTCACGAGTCTCGTGGTCATCGCCAGATG
>JAWQFJ010021455.1:0-5000 GCA_034096865.1 Theodoxus fluviatilis
ACACATTAGTTTAAGATTTACAGACATGCAATGATTAAAAAGTGATAGAATGTATGCAGGAGTGTTTGTATGAAAAGACATGTAAATATCGTCATCCACTTACACATGTGCATATTTGCAAGTACACACACGCATTCACGCTTGGGTGCACATGTACATACTCAGAAACATATGCGCAGTAATGCACGTATTTCATTTTGGGCGCATGCGTGCATGTATCGTACTCATAAACATGCTGGTACACACATTCACACGCTGGTACAAGCGTGATAGGATGGTGAAATGCACATAATGAGGGCTGAATGCGTACTTAGAATGTTGGCAGCATGGACAGTTTTTTGGGTTTCAAATTAAATTTAGCTTGCTGTCTACTTTCCATCAGGTGGCCTTTCTTGCTAAGTTGGAGGAAGATCTACCATTCTTATCGTTAGTGGCTCCCTTACTGCGAAAGTTATTATCCACACCGTGCACTGCTTATTGCTATGTCTGAAAACTTTCCCACTATAATACACACTAGTGTCATTATTTCGGGTCATTCAATTCACGATTTGCCTTGGGCAAAGGCAGTTGTTATTTGTTGACTCCAGCCAAAAACCAAGGCTACAGCAAAATGTTGTTATGTTGTACTGTTATGTGGGGATTATCTTCAGCCGTGGTAAGCTCTCAACATAACTACTGGCATTCTCTGGAGACAGAGATCAAATCCCCTGAAGACGGAGTGTGGCTGCCTATATGGCGGGGTGTTCAAAAACAGTCACACACGCAATCATCTCACCCACTTGGGTGATCTTGGGAGTGTTTAGCCCAGGTACGCAACAGCAGCAACAACAACAATTCAATTCACGACTAATCATACTGAACGAAACATGTTCACTTTCGTTGTTTGCAGTGGCGGCGCAATACATCCTTCTTTAATTAGCTCCGAGGAATTCCTTGTGGAAACTTTCGGCTGTAGGATAGAGTTATTGAGGACTGCGTAAAAGATGTATAATTTTACAAAATAAACTTCGTCTACCTAAGGCAACCTGAAAATAACGCGTTGATATGCTTTCTCTAATGTGCCTAGATGCGACCTCAAGTCCGCTGAAAAAGGTTGCTGTCACTACTCGTTGTGAATAACGAGTGGATCGTAGCCATACACTTCATACGGAGAACTCTTAACATAACCAATGGATTGGTAAACTATGCCTTGGAACCTGCCTTTTTTATCTGTTGCGCAAGGATATCTATTTCAAGCCAGCACAGCAAAGTGGTAACATTATCTCCCAAGAAGTGCCACAGTGCAACTGGCTACAACATCTGCTTAAACGAAGAAGAAGAAGACGAAGGAGAAGACGAAGGAGAAGAAGAAGAAGAAGAAAAAGAAGAAGAAGAAGAAGAAGAAGAAGAAGAAGAAGAAGAAGAAGAAGGAGGAGGAGGAGGAGGAGGAGGAGGAGGAGGAGGAGGAGGAGGAGGAGGAGGAGGAGGAGGAGGAGGAGGAGGAGGAGGAGGAGGAGGAGGAGGAGGAGGAGGAGGAGGAGGAGGAGGAGGAGGGAGGAGGAGGAGGGAGGAGGAGGAGGGAGGAGAGGAGGAGGGAGGAGGAGGAGGGAGGAGGAGGAGGAGGGAGGAGGAGGAGGAGGGAGGAGGAGGAGGAGGGAGGAGGAGGAGGAGGGAGGAGGAGGAGGAGGAGGAGGAGGAGGAGGAGGAGGAGGAGGAGGAGGAGGAGGAGGAGGAGGAGGAGGAGGACGACGAGGACGACGAGGACGACGACGACGAGGATGAGGACGACGAGGAGGAGACGACGACGAGGAGGACGACGACGAGGAGGAGGAAGACGACGACGACGACGAGGAGGAGGAGGAGGAGGAGGAGGAGAAGGAGGAGGGAGGAGAAGGGAGGAGGAAAGAGGGAGGAGGAGGAGGAGGAAGAGGAGGAGGAGGAGGAGGAGGAGGAGGAGGAGGAGGAGGAGGAGGAGGAGGAGGAGGAGGAGGAGGAGGAGGAGGAGGAGGAGGAGGAGGAGGAGGAGGAGGAGAAGGAGGAGGAGGAGGAGGAGAAGGAGGAGGAGGAGGAGGACGATGACGACGACGAGAAGGAGGACGACGAGAAGGGCGACGAGGAAGAGGACGACGAGGAGGAGGAAGAGGACGACGAGGAGGACGAGGAGAGGACGAGGAGATGGGGGGAGGGGGGTTTCACGAGGAGGACAAGGACGACAAGGAGGACGAGGTTGAGGAGGAAGAGGAAGAGGACGAGGAGGATGAGCCTGATGAAGACGAAGACGAGAAGGACAAGGACGGGAGGGACGAGGACGAGGAGGACGAAGACGAGGAGGGCGAGGACGAGAGGGACGAGGCCGAGGAGAACGAGAACGAGAAGGACGAGAACGAGGAGGACGAGAACGAGGAGGACGAGAACGAGGAGGACGAGAACGAGGAGGACAAGGAGGACGAGGACGAGGAGGACAAGGAAGAGAGCGAAGGCGAGGGCGAGGGCATGGGAGAGGATGAGGACGAGGATGAGGACGAGGACGAGGAAGGCAACGACAACGACGTTACTTCACATCCAGTCATGTCTGCATCTCTCCATCTCACACTTACTTTGCATCCACTTTCCAAGCTTGAGCTTGTAGTTCTTCGTCTCTGAGCTCACCCTGAAGTTACTGTACACAGCCTCAGCAGTGACACCAAACTGATCGGTCATTGTCACTTTTAGCCGATGCTTCACCCGAGCGGTCAGTCTGTGCAGGTACTCCAGACCTGGAAATGGAGAAGTCAGGACGTACTGAGCGAGGAGGTGCCGGGCCTTGTCCATTGCTCTCTAGGCAAGGGCACAGCACGCATGAGAACACCATGAGTGTAGGAGGCAGGAAGAGGAAATGCTACATGTATTGTCTCTTGCGCTTTCAGCTGACGTCTATCTAGATTGTTCTGGGCCTGGTCACGTAAGGAAAGTGAATGTCGTAGGCAGCAAATCCACCATAATCATACCACTAACTTATCGCCCCTCAAAATATTTTGCAAAGCATGAACATTCATTTAGTATCTGCATCTGAGTTTGCAGGTCAACGTTGCTATACTTCTGTCATTTTCAGTCAAATTCTTCATTGTCTCATTCTGGCAGCATTATGTGTGGTGGCACAAGGGGGATTGCGACAATGCGGGAAATTTTTGCTCCTCTGTTTTTTCTTATAACTTAGTCGGAAGATTCCTGAGAGTGGAAACTTTTAATAAAATACATTAAGTAAATATGTCATGGGATCATGTTGACTCTTGTAGCTCTGTAGGACTGCTGGAAATAATGGACCACAACATAACACCTGTGATCTGCGGATGCCACATGAGCTGTCTTGAATATTATAGCCCGTCATTTGAAATGAACTGGGCGACGTTCAATTTAAGGCGGCAACATTGCAACAATATATTAGAACAAGGAGTTTTTATAAATAACTGACTGATAGATGTACTACCAGATTATCTTAATTCGACATGACAAAATGCTACCTGCAGTCTGGGTGTGTATAAAGCCTACATGTGATCTGAACAACGATCTGGAATCAGCTGTTGGAAGCTTTTCATCCAGATGTAAAACTCAGGGTGTTCGGAAGAGGTCATAAAAACATACCTTTTCCATCATGCGAATCTCAGCAGCTAATACATCTACACTGTTCATCTCTGACTCACTTGGCCAGAGAGGCTGTTCAGTGACATCCCAGTGCCACCAATACATTCGTGGAGATTTGTTTTTGGTACGAAGCGCCATTGAGCAGTTTTGGGGCTGAAAACCCTCGCTATTCAAATCAGTTGAACACACATGCATTCATGCTGACAGGTTCTACTGACCGACCCAGAAGTCGCCACAGTCCGGAGAGGCGAATCCCCACTTGTAGTCCTCCCAGCTTTTGTCAAAGTTGACTTTTCCCTTTGTCTGCTTCTGGATGATCTGCAAACAATGGAGGAGAGGTCGGAACGGGACTTGGGTAGTTCTTTTCCTCGACCGGAAAATGTATGTCATAGACAACGCTTGCTCAAAAGCAACGGCTTGCAGTCATCTCAGTGACGGTGAGCTGGGGTGCAGTTTGTGCATGTGTGTGTACGAGTTTTCGTTCTCTCCTTAAATCATAATTGCATTTAGTCGTTTTCTTGCTTTGCATTCACTTGATCATAAGTCGCATCTTTATTCAGTCTTTGACTAAAATCGTAAAGTTATTTCAATATGAAATCGACACTTTTCTTTTTTCATAATTGCACTCCTCACAGCCAATTCCATCGCTATCGCCCCCTGAGGTGTCGGGGTAAGAATAGACTCACCGCGTCTCCCTGCACGATTCGTAAATGGTAAATAACTGGGGAAATCGAGACTCAACTTATTCCTACTCTGACCGGCTCAATGCATCATGTAGTCAATTGTTATACATAGTTTTCAAAGGCTCATATGCTATAAAATTTCATTTGTTCAGTTGTCCATCCCATCCATCGATCCAATCAGGCAGGTAGCCAGGCAGGCGGGCAGTCGGGCAGGCGGGCAGCCGGGCAGGCAGACAGCCAGGCAGGCAGCCAGGCAGGCAGCCAGGCAGGCAGCCAGGCAGGCAGCCAGGCAGGCAGCCAGGCAGCCAGGCAGGCAGGCAGGCAGGCAGGAAGGCAGTCCACCTCTTTTAAAAAAGTCTTCAGGCGAGGATGTTTCCAGCGATCCACACACCGCTCAACAACCTTGTCTCATTCATATCAAATGCCATCATCAGCAATCCTGCTTACCACCCATCCGTCCTTGCACTGTGCCAACTGCAGGGGACGACAAGCTGCACACGACTTGAGCGCTACGATGACGTCCTCGATGGCCTTGGCACTGGTCTGCTCTCCGCCCCAGTTCTCTCTCGCCCTGGTCAGTCCGTAGCAGTTGTCGGTACTGGGACACGTGTTCGCAAAGTTTAGTGTGCCCTGGAATGGAAAGGATGCTGCCAGGTCCTGTGTTTTTGTTTTGTTTTGTTGTTACTGTATTCTTCTGGGTTCGAATTGTTTTGATAA
>JAWQFJ010021455.1:12500-13683 GCA_034096865.1 Theodoxus fluviatilis
ATGGCTTTGAATAAACTATGGCAAGCCATACAATCTCACCCTCATATATATCCGTTTATCCGTGCATCTATCCTTAATTGATCATTAGTGCAACATGTCAATCCTAGTTATTGGCACGCTTCTATGTCAAAATGACCAAGAGTACTTTTTTGTTATTGTTGTTGTTGTTGTTATTTACATCGTATGCTTTCTGTGAAAGGTTCTTTGTCCCCACAAAGGATGCCATTATTTTTGTAGACCATTTCGATGCTATTTCAGATCGCGACAAGTCTTCCGATCATATAGACGTTTGAAGGCAAAACAAAGAGAAATGTCAACGATCTTTCGCCACATGTTTAGACATTTTAAAAAGCGCGAGGAGAGTCCGATTCCTTCTTTTTCTTTCACCGTTTACTTTTTGTACTATTTGTTTGGACATGGAATATTTTCTGCTTTATCGTTGAGAAAATCGCAGCGTAAGACTGTTCAAACCAAGCAGATATATTTTACACTGCAATCTGTTTTGTCCGAAAAAGAAAAACCTTGCGATAATAGTAAAGTCGTGTACATGTGTATTACGTCATCAAGATCATCGGCTTAGCCATTTGACAGCTGAAAAAGATTTTGAGTCAATGAGAGGTGAGTGCTTGCACTCAGTTGCAGAGGGCTTGGCAGCCAGTAATATGCGCCTTAATCGTTGTATACGAGTAGAATTCAAACAGGCGATTCGACCAATACCGATTTTCTGTGATAATCTTCAAATTCATGTGATGTAAAGGATCCCGCTGTTCCTTCCTTATGAATCGCTTTGCTGTTCGTTTGGAATCAAAACTGTGTATAACATCGAACAATTTGTTCGGTACATGTATATATGCGCGCTCACTAATAAACGCATGCACAAGCGACATATATATGCGCTCGCATTCACACTCTCATAGTACTTGTCTACATTCTCCCATTGTCTATTTGAATTATAATACTCTCTCTCTCTCTCTCTCTCTCTTTCTCTCTCTCTCTCTCTCTTTCAAGCAATCTCTTTCTACTGTCAAAGCTGAGGCACTTTGTAGACACGGAAACCTGCAAAATCTTTTTCAGTGCCCACATCGTATCACACATCAATTACGCATCAACATTGTGGGATAACTGTAGTGAAGCAAATTTGAAGAGAGTTAATTCACTATACAGAAGAGCTTCTAAGCTTATG
>JAWQFJ010021456.1:0-17643 GCA_034096865.1 Theodoxus fluviatilis
TATGCGAGTGCATTTAATGATATTTTTAACGAGTCAATATAGTTTGCGCGAGCTCTGTTCAATAATCATGTACTGCATTCCTGCAGCAGAAATGCTGAGAACGAGAGACCTAGTTGGCTAGTAGTATTCAAGAGCACGACTACAGTACACTACACCGATCCACGTCATTATTTAGTTACATCTGCTTGCAAGCTCGAACCTAGCTTCGTCACTTCATGCCTGCATACTGCGACAATAAACGATCACTTTGCCACGGTAGCACTGGCAAACATAACAAAAATGAACACCTCTTGGTACTCTCTCACTGCTTTCTGAAGCCAATTTGTTCTGACCAGAGACCACTTTTTGGTTTCTCCGCGCGAAAGAGCACCAGCGGCAAATACTCCAGGGCCCGTATTCACGACGGCGATTTATTTTAACACCGATTTATCTCTAAACCCGATTTAGCTATTGCGAGTTTAGGTGCTAGGATAAATCCCTATTCACGACGCGAAAATAACGCGGGTTTTGCTAAATCTTGGTCTCGGTCAACTCAGACGACCTTGACCTCATGTACGCATGCGCACACACGTTTGTTGTTATTCATTTCCGTGGTTACGTTGTGTTTTCTTCGCGTAGACACTGATCTATATCTAAATACGTGGAGTAGATAGAAAAAAATGGCTAGCAAGAAAAAAGAGAGAAAGGCAAGGGCAAAAAACTTCAGTGAAACCGAAATGAGTGTGTTGGTCCTGAAATGCGCCGCTTACATAAAATCTAAGCGCAAGAAGGACTTGCAGGACGGGCGTGAGGCTGGTGTTGAGGAAGAATGTGAAGTAGACGTGCTTGCGAACGTGGAAGAATGTGGAGGTGGTTTGTAACTTTGTTCATGTAGCAAAGAACGTGTATGATTACTTGTGTTTGTGAGTGTAGATTGTCTATGAAAGAATGTGTAGAGTTAACACGTGCAAAATGCGTGATAGCGTCATAAGTGCCTGACGACGTCATTCTTTCGGTTGCTGTGCCTTTGAATAATTCTGGGTTCGACTGATTTCTTTATGGATCTCGTCGGTGATGGCCAAGATTTCCTTTCGATGGAATCGAAACTTTCTGAACACCTCTTCATCATTAAATACTTCTAACGGGTGCCTTCGGTCTCGGAATACTCGGTTTTTCCTTAACAGATTGTCATGAATTCGTTTCTTAAGCACAATCGCTGCCATCTTGCCTCTCTCGATAACCCCGGTTTATCTATTTATCTTGCCGACTTCGGGAGAATAGTTTAACACTCTGCTTTGACGCGAGTTTAGGGCTAAATCGCCGTCATGAATAGGAGAATTTAAACCGAAGTCAAGATAAATCGGGGATAGGAGATAAATCGAGTGTTAAAAAGATAAATCGCCGTCGTGAATACGGGCCCTGATTACCAGCTTCGTTGCAGACCCTAATAAACTGTCCTCGCAAATGACGTCACGTTATTGATGACGTCGCACATGTTGGAATTTCGCCATTCCATCAAATTGCCTACCTCCCCAGGTGTTTCGAAATTCTTCTCCTGGCATAGGATCGAAATTGTACTTGCAAATGACGTAACGTTATTAATGACGTCAAATTTGGCTATTCCGTCAATTGTCATTTCAATCATTTTTCGACCGGTAATTTCGAGAATACGACCTTAAAAACCACTTTCTCTTCAAGCCTCGATTCTGAAAATTTGATACATTCAATCGGACCTAACTTCCAGTTAGTGTGCAAAATCTCAAGGAAATCCGTCCAGTAGTTTTTGAGATATAAGCCGTGGAGACGGGACAGACAGACAGACACACACACACACAGACAGATAAAGTCTGTAGGACCTCCAGTAAACCTGGAGGGATAAAGTCTGTAGGACCTCCAGTAAACCTGGAGGGATAAATAGCTTTCTTTTGTCCACGTTTTAAACTTCCTGTAGAACGAGTACCTTTCGCTATTCCTTAGAGTTTGTGACCAATAGCCACAGTACTCTTGGACTAAGCGCCCTTTCAAATCTTTGAAAAATTCTCTATCGTTATGCACTATCTGGTTATCCCATACATGTTGAAAATCATATCTATACAACACTTCCTTGATCTTATTTGCCCAATTTTGTTGATTGCATGAATTTAACATCATGTTATAAACTAGATGAGGGTAATATCCGTAACCAGTACTTCAAAGAACGAATTAGGCAACTGATATACAAAGGGTGTCTTCCACATTCGCCATAGACAATTAGATTTGGAGCCCTTGACGGTAGATTGCGGTAACTTTTCATTGTTTGAATATGTACATTATCAATGACTGAACATTTATCCAGACCCCATACTTTCGCCGAATACATTAGAACGCTGGAAACCTGTGCATCAAACATCTTTAAAAAGACATCGGGTGATAAACATTGTAACTTTCTGATTCACCTTGTGATCTAAGCAGCACTAGCCTTAGCTCTATAAACAAGATCTAATTGAAGCAAATTGAACAACAATCTTGTAGTAAACATGGAGGCGAGGTATCTGTAATCTGGGATTACTTCCAACAGCTCGCCACACTAATGCCATTTTTATTTTTCCCCGAGAAAGCCCCCGTTACGGAAAAAAACCACTTTAGTTTTCTCTCCATTTACTGTCAGACCAGTAGTATCAGCTCCCTTCTGTAGCTGATTCAGTTGGTTTTGCAAACCCATAGCAGTATCAGAAACGAGAACGATGTCATCGGCGAATAACAGCAGATATGATACAATATTGCTAGGCATGATTTGGAGTCCATGTTTACCGTTTTGAATCACTAGCCTGGCCACATAGTTGACAATGAGGGGAAAATTAGCGGACTCATCTTGCAGCCTTGTTTCAGTCCCGATAAACATTCTAGGGGGTCCGAATAGCATACATTGCATCTTATTCTACATATCACTTTTGAGTATACTGCCTGGAGCATGCTCAACATCCTTCCTTTAATTACATAGGCAATAAGGATATCCCAGAGAATGGTCCTGTTCACCATATCGAAGGCTGCATAAACCTTCCTTCTCCTCGATAAATTGCATTTTATCAAGGCCTAAAGAACAAAAATATTGTCTACAGTGCTGTAGCCCCGATGAAAACCAGCCTGTTCCTCCATAAAAAACATTATTACTTTCCGCCCAGTCCTGCAGCCCGCTTGTGAGTATAGATGTTAATACTTTGCTGAGGATACTCGTAAGCGATATGTACCTCTATAGTTATCCGGAATATGAATATCACCCTTCTTGTGTAATGGCAAGACTATCCACTCTTGCCACTTCTCAGGGAAAAAAGCCATGGAAAAGATCTTATTCAGTAATTTAGTAAGGACCGTTATCATCGATTGAGGCATGCATCTAATCATTTCCCCGTTTATTTCGTCTGGTCCCACTGCCCGACCCTTTTTGACTCACATGCGAAGCAAAAGTGAGTCTATGTACTCACCCGTGTCGTCTGTACGGGCGTCCGGGCGTCCGGGTATCCATGAAACATTTTAACGTTGGATATTTCTCGGAGACTATTAAGTCTATCAACACCCAATTTGGCATGATCGTGTATGATGATAAGGCGTCAAAAAACATGCATAGTGACTTGACCTTGCCTCAAGGTCAAGGTTGCAGGGGCCGTAAATGTTGTCTAAAAACAGTCATTTTTCACATTTTCCCAATTTTCTCTGACGTTTTTGAGATTGGATACCTGACCTATATAAGGTATATAGGGCAAAGTAATACCTATCTTTTAATACCAGTTTAATTGACCTTGCTTTAAGATCAAGGTCACAGAAGCTCTTTAAAGCTGGATTGTATACATATTTTGAAATGACCTTGACCCTGAACTATGGAAGATAACTCTTCCAAACTTTATAACATTGTAGTACACATGTCATATTTTTATACTAGGTCACCCGTGTCGTCCGTCCGAGCGTCCGGGCAGACCGGGCGTCTGGGCGTCCTGTAGTCCGTAAAAAAAACTTTAACGTTGGATTTTTCTCGGAGACTATTAAGTCTATCAACACCCACTTTGGCATGATGGTGTAGGATGACAAGGCTTCACAAAACATATGCAGTGACTTGACCTTGCCTTAAGGTCAAGGTCACAGGAGCTCTTCAAAGTGGGATTGTATACATATTTTGAAGTGACCTTGACCCTGAACTATGGAAGATAACTCTTCCAAACTTCATAATATTGTAGTACACATGTTATACTTTCATCATGAGACACATTTGGTCACATATCATCAAGGTCAAGGTCACTTTGACCCTTATGAAATGTGACCAAAATGGTGTAGTGAACCACTAAAAGTGATCATATCTAATGGTAGAAAGTGCCAATAAGCGCGATTGTACTTCCTATGTCTTGAATTAACAGCTTTGTGTTGCATGAACTTGGATGACCTTGACCTTGGGTCAAGGCCACATATATTTTGGTAGGAAAAATGTGTAAAGCAATTCTTAGTGTTGACGTCATTTCTAGGTTTAGTTATTTGACCTTGACCTTGAAGGTCACCGGAAGGTCAAGGTCATGTAAATGTCAAGGTCAAGCATGTGAGTCATATGGGCTTTGCCCTTCTTGTTTCCGTTTTTACCAGTAGTCCTAGTTCATCAGCGGCGTTCTTGAGATTATAAATTTGATTCTGAAGCCCAGAGGTCCCGTGTCAGAGAAAAGTACAATGTCATCTACAAAAAGCAACAAGAACAGTTCAGCACCATTTGGTTCTAATTGTACCCCATCTTTACCCTTTCTAATCACTTCAAGACTAAGGTGTGAAACCAGGAAGGAGAAGAGGAGAGGAGACATTTTGCAACCCTGTTTCAGACCCCGGCGGCAATTCACGGACCCGTATGCCTGATCCTGGCATCTGACACTGCACGTCACTGTTTTGTATACTGCCTTTAGCATCTGAAACATTTTACCTCTGACCGCAGAACCTTCCAACACTTTTCCAAAGCGCTTGCCTGCTTACATTTTTATAGTGTCGAACGCCTTTTGAAAGTGAACAAACAACACATGTATACAGTTTCTTGTTACGGCTGGTACCTTTGCACAACATTACACAGAACAAAAATATTGTCAACAGTCGAATATCCCCTCCTACACCCAGCTTGCTCTTCCCAAATAAGATTATTTTCGTCAGCCCATGCCTGTAATCTTGCATTCAGGATGTGCAGGAATGTTTTGCTGAAGATGCTGATTGGAAAGATACCTCTAAAGTTATTGGAGTCATTAAAGAACCTTTCTTGTGAATGGGTACTATCAGGGAATGGGTCCAACGTTTAGGGAAGAGTCCCTGATCAAATATGGCATTGAACAGTCTAAGAAAATGCGGCATGAGCAGTGACTGAGAACACTTGAGCATTTCGCTCAATACACCGTCTATACCTGCCGACTTTTTCTTATTTAGGTAGTTGACAGCATCGGATATTTCGGACTGGGTTATTTCAGAGTTAGAGAGAGAGAGAGAGAGAGAGAGAGAGAGAGAGAGAGAGAGAGAGAGAAGGAGAGAGAGAGAGAGATAAGGAGGGAGGGAGTTACGGAGGGGGGATGGAGGGGGAGAGAGAGAGAGAGAGAGAGAGAGAGAGAGAGAGAGAGAGAGAGAGAGAGAGAGAGAGAGAGAGAGAGCGTTTGAGTTTGTGCTGTAGTGGTGGTAGTCATGATACTTGTAGCGGGGCTGGTGGAAGTGAGATTGAGGTGGTGGTAGTGGAATTAGAAGTAGTCGATATCAGTGTTGTTGCGGTAGTGATGGTGGTGGTGGTTGTCATGACAACGCAGCACGCCTAGGACACTGATCGAGGGTGATCATTTCGTTTCCAGGACAATGTATCGCCTTCTCATGGTCGCCTCCTACGTGCTGTCCTTCTGTGCCAACAGTCTGCTCTTCCTGGCTGTCGTCTTCTCCAGTCGTCTGCGCACTCGCACAAATATCCTTGTGGCCAACCATGCTGTGGCCGGGATGCTGCATGCGTGCGTGTTAACCTTCATGAACTTCATGAAAGCCTTTCCTGAGCGCCACTGGATCGAAGAGAACTACGAAGTGTGTAAACTCTACTTTGCAACGAAACAGTTCTTGGTCTCCTTACCCGTCTTCTTGCTTACCATGATGTCAATGCACAGGTAAACAAAAAACAGAAAACCTATCCGTCGTAAATAGTCGCATCGTCCCGGTTTGACGCTCCAGTTGTGTGTGTGTGAGTGTGTGTGTGTGTGTGTGTGTGCGTGTGTGTGTGTGTGTGTGTGTGTGTGTGTGTGTGTGTGTGTGTGTGTGTGTGTGTGTGTGTGTTTGTGTGTGTGTGTGTGTTTGTTGTTACAAGTCGTCCTCTGAGTCTAGGGCTATGTTGAATAATCAATGGTTGGATGAGGCCTGACTTGCACACATAACAGTCACTGGCTTCATTTGTGCTGGCTCTTTACCTCAAAACCTGAAGAAGAGATCACGAGAAATCAATTAATAATGATTTTATCAAATAAGAGTAGTATACCAGTTAGCGGTTTGGACTCACAAGAAAATTATATCCAATTGATATACTACACAGCTACTTTTAAGCAATCTGTGTACTCCTAACGTTGTAGACTTACACGCACTCTCTCTCAAAACAAAATGAAATCCCGAACACCCAAGAATCAAACCCAGGCAAAATTCAATGCTATTTACTGACCCACACCTCCCTTACAAGCCCCCCCTCCCCCCCAAACTTGCGGCAAAAACAGACCAGTATTTCGTTTCTGGCTATTGTTTCAGTTGCAGTTATGCTTTATGGTTCTGGTTTTTGGTTTCCATCACAGTTTCCGTTTTTGGTTACAAATTTTGATTTCTGGTTATGAGTTATGCTTTTTGGGTTACAAGTTTTGATTTCTGGTTATCAGTTTTGAATTCTGGTAATGAGTTTTCGTTTTTGGGTTATTGGGGGGCGGAAGGAAGACACTCACACCCCTGCATGTAGGTGATACCAGTGTTCCTCTCTCTTGCCCCCCCCCCCCCCCAATCGACCAAAACACCCCATTAATGATAAGAGAACATTGAAGATTTGACCCAGGATTTAACTTTCAACAGAGAGCATAATACTATGGGGTAACAGACTGCGGCTTCACCGGGGAGCAAACGTTTTTGGTTTTTCCGTTAAGGGGGGTGGGAGGGAGACAGCGAGTTTTGGTGACAAGGTAGGCTCACCCACACACCCACATGCAGGTGATTACCGGTGTTCCTCTCTCTTGCCCCCCCCCCCCCCCCCCCCCAATCTACTAAAAGTAAAACACTTAGGTGCTTTGGTGTTTCCACAATGCTTTAAGCTGTATGAAGCAAGCTGCTTAATGAAAGGTAATTTTCCCTTGAGTTTCTTCCATACAGATAAAAAACAGATTGAATATTTAACTTTCAACAGAGAGCAGAATTTTTTGGGGTAACAGACTGTGGCTTCACTGGGTGGCAATCCCCCACCTTCACATGATTGAGGCTTAAAGGAGACGGCTTACGGTTGACAGGTAATAAATCACTGGTCTGAAAAGAAGCCTTCTCCCCTTGTAATTGAACACCCCCTCCCCCCCACCCTCCAACACTGGCTGTGATCAGCAGAGCGTGGCCACACCCAACTCGTACCTTGGGATTGAAGTGGGGAGATTTGCCTGACAGATATGCCTAGCAAAGTGTTCTCCCCTTTTTCATGCTGTTTTAAAATTATAACCTTTTAAAACCAGTTCCTGAGATTAACTGGCTAATCAACCCTCTTGCATTTGAATACTGGTTTGGAATTGCTTCAACACTGTTCATAGGTATTGGAACTGCTTCAGGCTTAACCTCAGCATGAGTTGTCTTGGTTGATTGCGTTATTTTGTCAATGATTCTTGAAACTGCCTGTGATTCAAGCTGTCTAACTTGTGTTTCTGCAATGCTTTTAGCTGAATTTGAAGCAAACTGCTTAACAAAAGGTAATTTTTCAGTGAGTATTTTTGTTCCAGCAGAAAATGCTTTTCTTGCAAGATTGAAAATATTACCCAGGATTTGGCCTCCAACCACTTTCCGTTTCAAATAATATTTACGTTTCATTTATTATTATGAGATAAAATGTTTATACTTCTTTTAAAGACAAGAAAAAGGTTCCTTTCTCGCCTCTAAAGTCCACAATATTTCCTGACTGATTAGTAATTCTTATTGTGATAGCTGAAATGAGATTAGTTTGATTTACAGGCAAATAAATTGGCTGATTTGGGGACATATGTAGCAATGTTCCTGGGGAATGATTAGGGGGAAAGGCATATATCACATCTGAAGAGGTTCCATTGATGTAGAATCTACTTATCAGTGAACATCATATTAACAGACTGTTGATAGTGGTTATGTTCACTGCTCTGTCTCCATCTCCAGACACGTTAACCAGTCTACAATCAAATCCCAAAATTTCTCTTAGCATGTTGCTTCTTGTGAAATCAATGATGAAACCGGGTTGTAGAGTTACTTTTGTTCTTTAGGTATTGTAAGTTGCTTCAATCCCCCCCACTTTTCCTTTCATTTTGTATTTCTTCATTTATATCTGGAATGTTGTATGCACCAGGTGGTATCATGATAGTCAGCACCTGATCATTTTTTACTCACATGCAAAGCAAAAGTGAGTCTATGTACTCACCCATTTCGTCCATCCGGGCATCTGGGCGTCCGGGCATCTGGGCGTCCGTACAAACTTTAACATTGGATTTTTCTCAGACACTATTAAGTCTATCAACACCCAATTTGGCATGATGATGTATGATGACAAGGCGTACAAAAAATACATAGTGACTTGACCTTGCTTCAAGGCCAAGGTCGCAGGGGCCGTCTAAAAAACAGCCATTTTTCAAAATTTCTCAATTTTTGACTGACGTTTTTTAGATTGGATACCTGACGTATATAAGGTTTATATGGCAAAGTAATCCCTATCTCTCGATACCAGTTTGGTTGACCTTGGTTCAAGGTCAAGGTCACAGAAGCTCTTTAAAGTTGGATTGTATACATATTTTTTAAAGTGACCTTGACCCTGACCTATGTAAGATTAATCTTCCAAACTTCATAACATTGTAGTACACATGTTATACTTTCATACTAGGTCACCCGTGTTGTCTGTCCAGGCGTCCGGGCGTCCGTCTGGGCGTCCGGGAGTCTGGGCGTCCTGTAATCCTTAAAAAAACTTTAACGTTCAAATTTTCTCGGAGACTATTAAGTCTATCAACACTCAATTCGGCATGATGGTGTAGGATGCCAAGGCCTCACAAAAAATACATAGTGACTTGATCTTGCTTCAAGGTCAAGGTCACAGGAGCTCTTTAAAGTTGGATTGTATACATATTTTGAAGTGACCTTGACCCTGAACTATGAAAGATAACTCTTCCAAACTTCATAACATTGTAGTACACATGTCATACTTTCATCATGAGACACATTTGGTCTCATTTCATCAAGGTCAAGGTCACCGTTTGTCCGGGCGTCCGGGCGTCCTGTCAACTGTCAACTGTAAAAAACTTTAATGTTGGATTTTTCTCAGAGACTATTAAGTCTATCAACACCAACTTTGGCATGATGGTGTAGGATGACAAGGCCTCACAAAACATGTACAGTGACTTGACCTTGCCTTAAGTTCAAGGTAACAGGAGCTCTTCAAAGTGGGATTGTATACATATTTTGAAGTGACCTTGACCCTGAACTATGGAAGATAACTCTTCCAAGCTTCATAACATTGTAGTACACATGTCATACTTTCATCATGAGACACATTTGGTCACATTTCATCAACGTCAAGGTCAATAAAGTGACCATATCTCACGGTAGAAAGTGCCAATAAGCATCATTGTGCTTCCTATGTCTTGAATTAATAGCTTTGTGTTGCATGAACTTGGATGACCTTGACCTTGGGTCAAGGTCACATGTATTTTGGTAGGAAAAATGTGTGAAGCAGTTCTTAGTGTATGATGTCGTTTCTAGGTTTAGTTGTTTGACCTTGACCTTGAAGGTCACCTGAAGGTCAACGTCATGTAAAGATCAAGGTCATGTAAATGTCAAGGTCAAGCATGTGAGTCTAATGGGCTTTGTCATTCTTGTTCTATATGTAAATGTGTTGTTTTGTTCTGTCACATTGAACCATGAATATCAGAGATCAGCACTGATTAGAGCTATCTTGTATTGCTTGCTTGGGTCTGAAGTAAGTGGTAAAGGTTTGGCATTTCTGCCCGGAACAATCTAAAAATAAGATTGTTTTAAGCATCTCTTATACTTAGTACAAATACATTTCATACAAATACTAACCCTCTATGCATAAAAACCTCATTCCATAACAAAATTTAAATTATCAGATTCATCAGTGATTGACAACCTTATTTTGTCTGTTTGAAGAGGTATGTACCTTACAAATGGAGGGTTTCCCTCTATTAGTTTTCCAAATGAGCTGAATGAAGGTACAAATGAGTGAATGACTCCCCCATTAGAAGAATGAATTTTTGACTCACATGCGAAGCAAAAGTGAGTCTATGTACTCACCCTTTTCGTCTGTCCGAGCGTCCGGGCGTCCGGGCGTCCGGGCGTCCGGTCCAGGCGTCCGAAAACTTTAACGTTGGATTTTTCTCGGAGACTATTAAGTCTAGCAATACCAAATGTGGCATGATGGTGTATGATGACAAGGCCTCAAAAAATATACATTGTGACTTAACTTTGCTTCAAGGTCAAGGTCGCAGGGGCCATAAATGTTGTCTAAAAAACAGTCATTTTTCACAGTTTCTCAATTTGCTCTGAAGTTTTTGAGATTGGATACCTGACCTATATATGGTATATAAGGCAAAGCATGCCCTATCTTTTGATACCAGTTTAGTTGACCTTGTTTTAAGGTCAAGGTCACAGGAGCTCTTCAAAGTGGGATTGTATACATATTTTGAAGTGACCCTGACCCTGAACTATGGAAGATAACTGTTTCAAACTTAATAATTATGTGGGGCACATGTTATACTTTCATCATGAGACACATTTGGTCACATATCATCAAGGTCAAGGTCACTTTGACCCTTATGAAATGTGACCAAATCGGGGTAGTGAACCACTAAAAGTGACCACATCTCATGGTAGAAAGTGCCAATAAGCACCATTGTGCTTCCTATGTCTTGAATTAACAGCTTTGTGTTGCATGACCTCGGATGACCTTGACCTTGGGTCAAGGTCACATATATTTTGGTAGGAAAATGTGTAAAGCATTTCTTAGTGTATGATGTCATTGGTAGGTTCAGTTGTTTGACCTTGACCTTGAAGGTCACCTGAAGGTCAAGGTCATATAAAGGTCAAGGTCAAGCATGTGAGTCGTGTGGGCTTTGCCCTTCTTGTTACCAATGAGTCAGGAAGTTTTTTACCATAAGCAAAGTCATAAATTCTTTCCATTTTAACGCCAAGAAAGTTCCCCACACTTTCATGATGTTCAAACACCCCTGCATAGCCACAATGAACAACCACTTTAACTCTTTTCTAAGTTATCCGGATTGTCTCCATTATTCTTAATTTTTTACTCACATGCGGAGCAAAAGTGAGTCTATGTACTCACCCTTTTCGTCCGTGCGGGCGTTTGGTCCGGGAGTCCGGTTCGGGCGTCCAGGCGTCCGAAAACTTTAACGTTGGATTTTTCTCAAAGACTATTAAGTCTAGCAATACCAAATGTGGCATGATGGTGTATGATGACAAGGCCTCAAAAAGCATACATAGTGACTTAACCTTTCTTCAAGGTCAAGGTCGCAGGGGCCATAAATGTTGTCTAAAAAACAGTCATTTTTCACATTTCCCAATTTTCTCTGAAGTTTTTGAGATTGGATATCTGACCTATATATGGTATATAGGGCAAAGTATGCCCTATCTTTTGATATCAGTTTAATTGACCTTGCTTTAAGGTCAAGGGCACAGGAGCTCTTCAAAGTGGGATTGTATACATATTTTGAAGTGACCCTGACCCTTAACTATGAAAGATAACTGTTTCAAACTTAATAATTGCGTGGGGCACATGTTATACTTTCATCATGAGAGACATTTGGTCACATATCATCAAGGTGAAGGTCACTTTGACCCTTATGAAATGTGACCAAAATGGGGTAGTGAACCACTAAAAGTGACCATATCTCATGGTAGATAGTGCCAATAAGCACCATTGTGCTTCCTATGTCTTGAATAAACAGCTTTGTGTTGCATGACCTTGGATGACCTTGACCTTGGGTCAAGGTCACATATATTTTAGTAGGAAAAATGTGTAAAGCATTTCTTAGTGTATGATGTCATTGGTAGGTTTAGTTGTTTGACCTTGACCTTGAAGGTCACCTGAAGGTCAAGGTCATATAAAGGTCAAGGTCAAGCATGTGAGTCGTATGGGCTTTGTCCTTCTTGTTTTTTTTTGTTTTTTTTTTTTGGGGGGGGGGGGCAAGAGAGAGGAACACTGGTATCACCTACATGCAGGTGTGTGAGTGTCTCCCTTCCGCTCCCCAATAACGCAAAAATGAAAACTCATAACCAGAATTCAAAACTGATAACCGGAAATCAAAACTTGTAGTCCAAAAAGCATAACTCATAACGGGAAATCAAAATGTGTAACCCAAAAACGAAAATGGTAATCGGAAACCAAAAACCAAACCATAAAGCAGAACTGCAACTGAAACCATAGCCAGAAACGAAATACTGGTCTGTTTTTGCCGCAAGCTTTTAGGGGGGGGGGGGGTTGGGAGGTGGGGGCGGGGGGGGGGACTTGTAAGGGAGGTGTGGGTCAGTAAATAGCATCAAATTTTGCCTGAGTTTGCTTCGTGTGTGTGCGGGATTTCATTTTGTTTTGAGAGAGAGTGCATGTAAGGCGGTAAGTCTACGACGTTAGGAGTGCACAGCTTGCATAGTATTAGCTGTGTAGTATATCAATTGGATAAACTTTTCTTGTGAGTCCAAACTGCTAACTGGTATACTACTAATAAGGGCAAACTATGATATCTTCATGCAAAAGTCAAGCATGCTCGAGAAGAATATTTAGTAATAGGCCAGCCTGAACTAATGAATATTAAAGTTTATAAATAGTTCCACTTGGATGACCTATCTCGTGTGTCTATTGAAATCGCTCACCAAATGTTCGTCAATGAAACAACGTTCCTATGTCACAAGTCCACTGACTTTCAAGTCCAGAATTTGCAGAGGAATGTAGAGGTTCACAACAGTTACCACTGAAGGGATTGCGACAGCAGCACTGGTGAGTAGGCGTCTCTGATACGAGTTACAGGGGCAGAACTCGGTCTCTGGTCACAGCAAAAGGGGTGACGGCAGCAGCGTTGATGGTCAGGCACCTCTGAGACGAGTTGAAGGGCAATACTCCGTCTCAGCAGGGACTTCATGGCGAGCATTGTGCTCTGCATCCGTGTTCAGTTCGAAGTGAAGGGCGACAGGTCCTCGTTGCTTTTGATGAACTCCAATGCTGATGGGAAGAACCACTCATGTTGCGACATGTTGTGTTGGCCTGTTGACTCCACCCCCAGATCGGGAGGCAGCTGCAGTCTCAGACTTCAATCCAGAATTGTCGGCGATTCCCCCTTAATTAACTATTCCCTGGGAACTGATGCGCCACAGTCTCTGACAGGACCTCTCTTAATGTTCGACACGCCATGTTCGGCTGCACGGGAATGTTTGGGAAACCGTCCCAAAGGAATGCTCATTACCAAACTGCGGCGGCACTCATGCTTGGGAGCCCAGATAACAATCGCTACCCTCTCTATTCATTCCCTTCCACTTACTCTAATTTCAAAGTGAAACTCTCTTGATTTCTTGGCTGGATTCACAGATGGGGGACCATCACAGTGTGTGTGTGTGTGTGTGTGTGTGTGTGTGTGTGTGTGCGTGCGTGTGTGCGTGTGTGTGTGATTGTGTATATATGTGGGTCTCTATGCATGTGTGTGTGTGTGTGTGTGTGCTTGTGTGTGTGTGTGTGTGTGTGTGTGTGTGTGTGTGTGTTTGAGCCTCTTCAAGAGGGATGTGAGAGCATTGACTGCATACGTTTTTCATGTTATATATAAATTATGTTTTATATTTGGGAATTGTTGAATAAATATGTGCCCCTCCACCACGAAATGACGCTTACTGATGTTGAGATTCAGACATCGTAGTGGGGGTAGCGGTCGAGCATATGCAGTGTACATCTCTGTTGAAGAGTTTGATTATCAAATCATATGCTCGCACTCCTTTTTGGCTCAAATTCGGATATATGAATGGAACTTTATAAACTGAAGTCTCACAACCACTTAACAGCAGAAGAAATAAAATGAAATAAATGAGATAAAATAATGAAAAATTAATAAATGAAACAGGAATAGAACAACATAAGTAAAGATAAAATATCAAGTAAGGTACCCCCAAAAATTAAGAACACAAAATAAAATAAATGGAATAATATAAGGAATGAAATAAAAGTTATAAAGAAAATGAAATACAGAAATTAAAGTACACTACAATAAATAAAATGAACATGAATTATTTTTATAAATTCCCTGCTATAGACACATATCCCTACTCTTTAGCACTCAGTTGTGAATTATTGATTTTTCGCATCTCTGACAGCCTGTAACTCCCCAACAAAGGTCACTTGGTCATATGCTATATATATATATATATATATATATATATATATATATATATATATATGATATTATATATATATATATATATATATATATATATATATATTTAAGACGACTCAAATACCTTTATGGAAGAAACAATATGATAAAAATCATCCAAATTGTCAACCAGTATTCTGTTTTGTGATGGGTGTTTACAGATCAAGAATATTTTGTAAAGCATTCGTTGTAAGAAAGAAAATCAATTCTCAAGCAGTTGAGATCATGTGGTGTGCATCACGTCATGAAATGTCACATCACATGATATCACGTCACGTCACGTCACTTCATATTGTGTTCAGGTTGTGCCATATTATCCCTCCAGGTTTACTGGAGGTCCTACAGACTTTATCCCTCCAGGTTTACTGGAGGTCCTACAGACTTTATCCCTCCAGGTTTACTGGAGGTCCTACAGACTTTATCCCTCCAAGTTTACTGGAGGTCCTACAGACTTTATTAGTCTGTCTGTGTGTCTGTCTGTCTGCCTGTCTGTCTGTCCCGTCTCCACGGCTTATATCTCAAAAACTACTGGACGGATTTCCTTGAGATTTTGCACACTGACTGGAAGTTAGGTCCCATTCAATATTATCAAATTTTCAGAATCGAGGTTTGAAAAGAAAGTGACTTTTTTACATTTTGGTGTTTCAATGAAAACGATTCAACAGACTCCATTTTGCAAAATCTGTGACGTCATCATTTGACGTCGAATAATGTGACGTCATTTGCGAGGAGATTTTTGAAGGAGGGTGAATAGAATAGAATAGAATAGAATTCTTCGGCTTGCTTAGGCGTCCAGGGCCTGTATGCACGTCGGTCCGTTTAGTGGACTAATCGCGTTTATCCTCAGGGGCGGATCAGTTCATTTTTTTTGGGGGGGTGGGTTTCCAAACTTTTTTAAGACCGGGAAGGAAGGGGGATTTTAAGGCGCCTATATACATACCCGTTTGCAAGCAGATTTTGCTCTCGATCCGGCACCGGATCGGCAGCAAAAATACGCTTGACATCCACACGCAACGATTACACCGAGACCGCGCAATCGAGCGATTTTCACTTACGTGAAGCGAGGTCAGAATTTAGAGTTACGGCCTATCCTATACGAATTTTCGCGTATAAAGTTATCGCACCTCCGAGGTCCGATAGAGCCTAAACGCGTGTAAATAATATTACGGCGGCCATTTTTTTTTCTCCGAGCACGACAACGGCGTTTTCTGCGAAGAAACAGGATTTTCCGGGACCGAACTAAGCCATGAACAGCATTAATTTATCAAGGCTGTATGCTGAATGCATCAGTAGGTCGGGAAAGTTTCAACTTTTTACACATCGAATGCAGGTCAACGCAGATATACGTACGCGGCAAAGAATCTGCACCACCGCTTCGTTGCGTGCATGTTTGCACAGAAAACGCTGTATTTCGGGATACTAGAAACCCCATCCAAAGAAAATGTAAGCCATGAACAGCATTAATTTCTCAAAGCTGTATGTTGAATGCATCAGTAGGTCGGGAAAGCTCCTATATTTTAAAATCCGACAGGCAGGTCTCACGCATAGACTACACGTGGAAGCGTTGTTGCCATGGCTCTGAAAAGGGCCGTAACTCTAAATTCTGACCTCGCTTCACGTAAGTGAAAATCGCTCGATTGCGCGGTCTCGGTGTAATCGTTGCGTGTGGATGTCAAGCGTATTTTTGCTGCCGATCCGGTGCCGGAGTGTTAATTCAGCGTTTATGACATGCCAAAGGAAAGCAAAGCATGTCATAATAGGAGCTTCCTGAACCTATCCATCATGTTTAAAATATATGGTTGATTGTTCCTGGGCCGATAGCTTAGAAATGGATTTACATGCTTTACAAACACTCCGTCATTGCAATTCTCTAATGGCTCAGCTGGTAGAGCGTTCGACTCTTGGTCATGCATGACCAGGTTTGATTCTGCGCTGAACCTTTTTTTTTCTTCTCTTTTTTCGAGAGGTTGTGGTTTTGTTGTGTTTTTATGTGTGTTTTTGACTCACATGCGAAGCAAAAGTGAGTCTATGTACTGAGCCGTGTCGTCCGTCCGTCTGTCCGGGCGGGCGTCCGTCCGTCCGTCCGTAAAAAACTTAAACGTTGGATTTTTCTCGGAGACTATTAAGTCTATCAACACCAAATGTGGCATGATGGTGTATGATGACAAGGCCTCAAAAAACATACATGGTGACTTGACTTGCAAGGTCACAGGAGCCATAAATGTGGTCTCAAAAACAGTCATTTTTCACATTTTCCCAATTTTCTCCCACGTTATTGAGAATGGCGACCTTAGCTACAAGTGGTATATAGGTCAAAGCAAGCCCTATCTTTTGATACTAGTTTGGTTGACCTTGCTTCAAGGTCAAGGTCACAGGAGCTCTTCAAAGTTGGATTGTATACATATTTTGAAGTGACCTTGACCCTGAACTATGGAAGATAACTGTTTCAAACTTAATAATTATGTGGGGCACATGTTATACTTTTATTATGAGACACATTTGGTCACATATCATCAAGGTCAAGGTCACTTTGACCCTTATGAAATGTGACCAAAATGGGGTAGTGAACCACTAAAAGTGACTATATCTCATGGTAGAAAGTGCCAATAAGCACCATTGTGCTTCCTATGTCTTGAATTAACAGCTTTGTGTTGCATGACCTTGGATGACCTTGACCTTGGGTCAAGGTCACATGTATTTTGGAAGGAAAAATGTGTGAAGCATTTCTTAGTGTATGATGTCGTTTCTAGGTTTAGTTGTTTGACCTTGACCTTGAAGGTCACCTGAAGGTCAAGGTCATATAAAGGTCAAGGTCAAGCATGTGAGTCGTATGGGCTTTGCCCTTCTTGTCCACCTCTTTCCTCGAGAGGTTGCGGGTTCGAACCCAATCTTTTCTTAAATGCCAAAACCTGGAGGTTCAGCGCCAGCGGTTTTTATCTGTCTGTGTGTCTGTCTGTCCCGTCTCCACGGCTTATATCTCAAAAACTACTGGACGGATTTCCTTGAGATTTTGCACACGAAA
>JAWQFJ010021457.1:0-2500 GCA_034096865.1 Theodoxus fluviatilis
AAGTCACTTTCTTTTCAAACCTCGATTCTGAAAATTTGATAATATTGAATCGGACCTAACTTCCAGTCAGTGTGCAAAATCTCAAGGAAATCCGTCCAGTAGTTTTTGAGATATAAGCCGTGGAGACGGGACAGACAGACAGACACACACACACACACACACAGACCGATAAAGTCTGTAGGACCTCCAGTAAACCTGGAGGGATAAGTCTGTAGGATTTACTGAAGGCCCTCGCAGCTGTATTGGGGGGTTTTTAATGCCAAAACCTGGAGGTTCAGCGCCAGCGGTTTTTATATCCTTCCTTGTAGATGCTTGTCCACTCTGTTCTTGAACGAGTTCAGGCTCGGTGCCTCAACTACGCTATTCGTCTCTCTTCCTCCTTCACACTTTTCGAGAGTTGTGCACTATGTGTGGGCTTGCCGGTGAATGCATAGAATGAAAGAGGAGCGAAAGGAAACATGCTGTTACAACGAACAACAAGCACATTCACTGAATCTTTTCGTAGCATGAAAGGTGCCTACGCAGCTTTCACAATCTCCAAAGCGTCAGAGTGACGTCATCACAATAGGGAGATATCCGTGCAAAACGCGCGGTAAAAACTTGCGAAAACCAAAACTTCATCTAGTCCGCTCCACACCAGCTCCGCGGTCTTCTACTTCCATCGTGCCTGGGGTCGGCCGCGTCTCTCACAGGTCTTCACGCATTTGCTGCTTTTTCACAATGCATTCACGTGTCCGTTGATAAGTCCTGTTTGAACGCATGCACTTATGAATTGGTGATCTTTCCAAGTTTCTTTGTGTTTTGTTGTACGAGGCAGACTTTCCTTCCAGACAGTGTTGTCATGAGGTCTCCGTAAGGCGGCAGCCGCTAGATACCTCCCTGAGCAGCTGGGAACCGTAGTCCTGGAGCTTCGTGGCCTGGAGGCAGCTCTAAACTAGGGGTGGGAGGACCGTGGGGGGTGGGGATGAGGGTGGGGTAACTTCTCCCTCGTGTTAGAAAACATGTACGGTTGTTATTATACTGGCTTAGAAGCTGTGGTCCGTCCTGTCCACCCATGATGACTCATGCGACTCCATGGCGGCAAATTGGTCGTCTGGTCATCTGCATTGTGCATTGTGCATTGTCCACCACAGCGAGCGTGAGGCTGCCCAGTCAACAGGGGCGCGTAGCTTAGCATACCTCGTTGGCAAGTAATAAGCGGGTGACAACATGTATGAAACAGTTGACTGCCTTTAACTCTGCTTTCATCATGTTGACATGGGGCTCTGTGGCCGAATGGTTAGCGCGCTGGGCCTACAGTCGCTGCGGCCAGTGGGTACGGCGTTCGAAGCTGCGTGGTTCCGAGAGTTGCATCCTTGAGCAACATGCATAACTCGCATTGCTTCTCCCCACCCAGGAGTAAAACCGGGTACCTGTGAGGGCAAGGTTGGCAAAAACGGAGTGCGATTAACCCTTGTATGCGGCCAAGCGCCAGCATCGGGTTGGAATTCTCCCCAGGGAGCGGAGTTAGTGCTGGTACTTGACTGTGTGCGTCTTAAATGTCTGTCGCTATGTTTGTTGTGAGGGACCAGTGGGGATTGATCAAGATGCCCAGTGATCAGGGGGTAAAGTGTGAAGCGGTTTGAGACCCAGACAAAGGGTGTAAGTCGCTATATGAAACCACACCTTTACCTTTTACAATTGGGTGCGTTGCTTAGCCTACGTAGTTGGCAAATAATAGAACGGTGTCAACAAGTGTCAAACATTTGACTGCCTTTGTAGCTGCTTTCCTCATGTTGACACCGTTTTATTCCTCGCAAGATCTTGCAAGTTTCCTAGCATGAGCAACGCGCCTCCTAGACGCAAAGGCCACACCCTCCCAGTGCAGAAAGACGGCCGTAAATGGCTCAGTCTGATCGCGTGCATGAACTGTTTAAACGATTCTTCGTTGTGCTATGTTGAACATTATTTGACTTTCCTTCTAAAATATGCTATCATGTAAATCTTGAAAAGTGTTTTCTTATTTTTCAGACGACACTCATAAACGAAGCATCAACATGGGTTTGTACTATACTGCAGGCTCACTGTATTTCCCCCTCTCCACATAGTGTGATGCTCGTGTATGTACTTTCAATGTCAAGTACATAGTATACATCGGGGATGACGGGAACAAAGACGTTATGATAATAATGCATGTGACAAAGCAAGCACAAACATGCACAAAGACACACACACACACACACATTCACACATCTGCATGCATGCATACACGCATGAGCACATACACGCACACGATGCTCGCACATACCGCACATGTAAAGCACGCACACACACACACACACTTCAAGTACAATACACACTTCGACTCCCGAATAAACACACACACACACACACACACACACACACACACACACACACACACACACACACACACGAGTACGCATTCACATATTCGAACACAAAGACACATGCACACGCACATGCACGCATGCATACATATGCGGACGCGTTCGTACACAGA